>CABHPP010148525.1:0-54040 GCA_902168425.1 Peromyscus attwateri
GCAGACACTAAGAGACCACAGATGCCAACCTAGACTATTATATCCAGCAGAACTCTCTATCACCATAGGCGGAGTAAACAAAATATTCCATGATAAAACCAGATTTAATCAATACCTAGCCACAAACCCAGCCTTACAGAAAGCACTAGAAGGAAAAATCCAACCTAAAGAAGGAAGATGAAGTCCTCAATACAGTCTGAAGAGGATGATTTTGTTCCAGAGCTACATAGAAATGTTCACCCCCGAGAGAGGCCCGATTGGGAAGAAACACTTAGTGCGATGATAAACCAGTTTCATATATACGTATATAGTATATGTAAGTAAAGGTGACTGAAGAATTACTCACAGGAAAATAGTACAGTATGTTTTGTTGCTTTGTATGTTTATTGAGTAGATGTTTCCAGGTACTGTTTTAGATGCTGTAGGTAGAGAGGTAGAATATAATGTGAAATAACCATTGCTGGCTGTATGAAAAGGCTACAGATGGCCTTTGTGAGAAGGTGAGATATGAGCAGACACTGGAGAGTGTAAAGGAGCAATAGTATGTTTATCTGGGAACACATTAGGTAATGGAAGAACAAGTTAAATAAAGGCTATGTCATAGAATTAAAAAAAATAAATAAATTAATGCACAAAAGAACTGAGTAGCTGCCTTGTCAAAATGACAAGGTGGCCAGAAATGTTGGCCAAGTTTATGAATAAGTGTTCAGTGTCAATTGTTGTCAGGGAAATGCAAATCAAAATCACAATGGATTATCAGGGTACCTGTGTTACCTAGCAAGGAAACTGAATAGAAGCAACAACATGATGTCATTGGTAGGAATGTAAATTGTTTTACCCACTGTAGAAAACTGTATGTTAATTCCTAAAAGAGAAAAAAAATGTGGAACTATTATATATATGACTGAGCAGCACCACATATGCTTATATAGCCCAAGGATTTGTTTTTTCACAGTTGTTGTGTGATATTCTCTTTGTGTTCTGAAAAATAAAGCTTGCCTTGAGGAAAAAAAAAAAGAAGTTGTTTTGTATTAATTTCTTTTTTATTATTTGAGATAGGACCTACTTAAATAGGCCCAGGTGGCCTAGTGCTTACTTTATTGTTCAGGCTGTTCTGCATTCAAGATTATCCTGTTAACAGCCTTTCTAGTACCTAGTGATGAGCATGCATCATCATGCCTGGGCTTCTACTAGTCTTTTGCATTATTGGGCAACATGATAAAAGTTGAATGTCTTATGTATTTAGGACGACCTACTCATTTGGAATGAGGCTCAACCCTATCCTCCATTTGTAATCAATACAGCTATTGAAAGTATGAATATGATTGAAGTACTGTCAAAAGTACATTGTTACAGTAAAACAACTTTTACCATTTTATATTTTCATCTAGTTGTAGTTTTATCACGTACATCTTTGCTAAGTTTTGAGTTAACAATATACATTATTTTTTAATTTAAAAACTAAGTATACATTGGGCCAGAAATGCTTATTATATTATCATTTTTTAAAAGATTTATTTATTTATTATGTATACATGCCAGAAGAGGGCACCAAACCTCATTATAGATGGTTGTGAGCCACCATGTGGTTGCTGGGAATTGAACTCAGGACCTCTGGAAGAGCAGCCAGTTCTCTTAACCTCTGAGCCATCTCTTCAGCCCTTATTATATTATCATTAATTTGTTTTAAATTTTGTTAGAAATCATGGCTATTGAAGTATTATTTCAAGTCATGTTTCTTTTTATAAAATGTTCAAAAAACATTTTATATCAAATTGATATATAGAAAATATTATTTGAACAGGACACAATATGTTGGTTCTGAGTAGACTAAAGTCCATGTGTGATGCTAAAATCAACATGAATTCCTGAGACACCCAGTAGAAAACAAAATATTGCACCACAAATATAATGACTGAAATAAAATGGAAGTCTTTTCAAGTGCCACAATCATGGTTCATGTGGAGAAAAAAATCTTTGTATTTCTGAATTTTAATTTGAACAGTGACTATCTATCTATCTATCTATCTATCTATCTATCTATCTATCCATCCATCCATCTATCTGGAGTAGTGTGGGGTCCTGACTCACCAGGAACTTAGGTCACCTCTGATGAGGTGGCCTGGAACCAAGGAAAGGTGTGGGGCTTGCTGATTCCCCAGCCTTCTTCTTACCTGAAGTCAAGTAAGAACTTGTTTATTGTTAGGCAGTAAGCCTGTTTTATAGCAAAAAACCTCAGAGTCCTAGGAGGAGGTGAAGGAACCAACCAATTATTTTAAAGGTCACCCTATACTCATTTTCTTGTTTACCAGTTGTTTATGCAATGGCATCATCTCCTGATCTTAGTATCTTATCTCAGCATAAACAACTTGAGCTAACTTCCTTCAGCACCACTTGTATCTAATCTCCATACAAACAATCCAAGCTAATGTCCTTGTATCTACTCTCAGTGTAAACAACTTAAACTAACTTCCTCTCCACACCATCCTTTGTATCTAATCTCTGCATAAACAGCTTAAACTAACTTCCTCTTGCACCATTTGTATCTACTCTCTGTGAAAACAGCTTAAGCTCTATTTGTCTAACTTCCTCTTAGCACCCTCTTTGCATCCCATGTATGCCCCACAGATTAGATATCAGAAAGGATGTCCAAAGCCTCTTCTGTGGAATCTTCCCTGGGCCTTAAGGAGTCACCTAGGGGTATTCATGACATTTCAGAGGTTACAGCAGTCAAAGCTTTCACACAAAAATTATACTGCGAGCTCTTTATACTGTAACACATAAAATGATTAGAAAGGCAAATACAAAGTAATAGACATTTAAAAGTAATAGACATTTAAAAGTAAATGGAAGTTTGAGGATAAAAGAAATATTTTATGAACACTCATGGAATACACATGTAAAATGATATGAAATTTATAAATAAAATTTAACAAATATGCTCAATAGATTTCTAAAAGAAGGTGTATTTTATATTTACAAATGAAAAATAGCTACTTATATTTATTGAATACAATGTGACATATACCTATGTGACGCATGTATGTGATAATATTACATATACCTATATGATGCAAATATGTATAGATTATGGAATGATAAAGTCAATGTAGTTATTATATTCACTACTCATTTATTATTTTTAGAGAAAATACTTAAAATTTAACCTAGTAAGAATTAAAAAACATACAATTATTAAATGTGTTCATAATAATCATCTTTAAACAAGTATTAATGCTTAAATCACAGAAGGAAACTATGACTAATAAACAGAAATTATCTGTGCATATTTTATACCATATAAACCTATAGTGGTATTCTATTTGTACTGAAATGTGATTTAGTTAGTTTATAACCAATGAGAAGAAAGAAACAGGACTCCTTATAAATCAACCGCACAGGAAGAAACTCCCTTTTCGGAGAGCTCTCTTGGCGGGAGAAGCTAGCTGGTGGAAAGCGGGTAAGCTGCTGGCGGAAAGCGGGTAAGCTTCTGGCTCTGACCTCTTGGGCTTTCACCTTTACATTGGCTCTGTGTTTCTTATTTAATAAGGCGGTCGGTTACATCTACATAAACCTATTTCTTGTTTTTTTTTTTTTTTTTTAGTTTTTCGAGACAGGGTTTCTCTGTGTAGCTTTGCACCTTTCCTGGAACTCACTTGGTAGCCCAAGTGATCTCAAACTCACAGAGATCTTCCTGGCTCTGCCTCCCAAGTACTGGGATTAAAGGCATGTGCCACCACTGCCCGGCTTAAACCTAATTCTAAATACAAAAGTGTCATATCCGAATAAAGGCGAATCTTCTACTCATCTGAAATCTCAATACAAAGCCAATATACAGCACAATGGGAGTCACAGCTTCTGCCATGTCTGATCATTTGCTGGACTATTACAAATTGTTTTCATTTTCTTCTCATTAAATAACCTCAGTATTTGACCAATGTTTCTACTGTACTTTGTTATAAAACTTTTATTTTATGGAAAGTTTCTTTTGAGTTTCAAAACTCTTATTATCTATAACAATCATTTATTAGAATGTAAAAACAGTTTTAAGATTATTTTCTTTATTAATTTTATGAAATTATTAAAATCTAAGTCATCATGATTAGTATGCTCTTTTTAATCATTCCTGATTACTTGAGTAGAACGATTAGATTTTCTTAAATTTTTCTTGTGAATTAAAGATGGTAATCAAAGGGAAGAAATATATGAAAAATAATATGTTCTATTAACATAAGAAACTGAATTAATAAATCTTTACCAAAACAATAGGAACTGTAATGCAACATTTCACCCAACTGTTAAAGTAGCACAGAACAAAAATAAATAGTAATTTAACGATCTCTATATTTTTGTTCATGAAATTATGTCTGACTTTTATAAACTAAAATTATAATAATATATACTACCTAAAGACCCATTAAAATGATGTGTATGTCAATATTTATATAAAAATATTATAGCCTAACTAAAAGTATACGTGTTTAGATTCAATTACAAGAATCATTAAAATACATTTTTATTGCATTTTAATTTCAAGAAACACTTGTATACCAACTTAATTCAGCTCACATGCAATTAGCAAGCACGTAATATGCACTGTCTTTTTTTATTAGCTACTAGAGGAATAAAGAAGAAAAAAGATTGTAAAACCAAGGCATGGGTAACTTCCTGGAAAGAGATGCAATAGATGATTTCTGCATAATATTCAATAGTAAAAAGACAGTTTTATCAAGCACGGAATAATTTTATATTTCCATAAATGTAGTTTTATCATATTTTATTCTTTAAACTTAGTGGTTAACTGATTTTATAATAAACAGTACATAGTGGTATATTGAGTTATTAGAAAATAATAATAGACAAGTTGTTTGCATTAAAAGTAACAATGAAATATAACTTTGTAAGGAAGAAACTAAGGTTGCTTTTCAGGTAAATACAGAAGTTGTATTCAAGAAGCAGCAGAAATTCATGCCTCAATTTTACTAATGAATTCTGCCTATATTATTTACCATTGTTGTTGTTGGGAAGAATGAGATTTCATTTCAGGTTGCCCTGGCTGGCCTCAAATTCCCTGGGTAGATAATAATGACTCAATTTCTTATCTTCCTGTACCCACCTTCTGAATGCTGGAGTTATAGACATGTGAAATCATGCTGGAATTAATATGGTGCTGTGGATCAAACTCAGTGATTCATACATACTAGGAAAGCACTCTTCCAAATGAATTGTTTCTAGTCCAACATTTGTTTTCTTGCCAGCAAAAATGGAGGTTGTGGGTATGAATACTCCTGTAATTTTCCCACTTAGATTTGTAAATAGGAGGATGACATGTTTCAAACTAACACAAGCTACTTAGAGGGACTGAATAATAAAAGGGAAAATAAACAAGACAGTTAGATGATGATGTTGAAATAATTCAGTGGAAATTGATTCAGAATCAACTGTGCAGAGTAGCATCACTCATACTGGGCTGGGTAATCCCATATTGATTTTTAACCAAGAACATTTTCCACAGATTTTGTAGAGGCCAATTTTATAGGGACAATTTCTCAGTTGAAGGTCCCCCTTATAGATAACTCTAGCTTGCTGACAAAACAAACAAAACATTCCAAACCAGACTGGTTATGAAGTCCTTTGTGTGTATACCCAGCAATGGTAAGATTTGATCATGTGGTAGTTCTACGTATGGATTTTTGTGGTTCAACACATTTGATACACCTATAGATCAGTGACAGCATCAGCTATGGCCATAAGAGGCCAGGGCTTATGAAACATCTAAGAAAGGGACATCAAAAGAATATTCGAGCAGGAGGAAGCACTATAGTTTGGTAAAATGCCTTCATCAGGGCATGGTATTGTATTGGTTGCACTCAACCATTTTGCAACTATGATTATCAGCACAAATCTTGGAACATCAATACTCTGTCATAAATGGTTGGGAAGGGGTTGTTGAAGCCCCATACCTTCTGGGATATAAATGCAATTAATGGAGTGAGACATTTCCTTCCGTGATGTTACCACTGGAGCGTTGCCCATGCCCTTGTAAATATCCCCCCAATCAAGTTCCTGTAATCTGCCCTAACTGAAATTCAGTAGGTTACAAAGGAGAGAAAGAGAGAGAGAGAGAGAGAGAGAGAGAGAGAGAGAGAGATGACAATGGAAGAGGAACTGATTGGTATTCGTAAGATCAGTGTGAATGAAGGGGCCATTAAATGTTTTAGGAGGCAAATATAATCAAAATGCATTATTTACATGTATGAAAATGTCATAAAATCCATTATTATACATAATTATCACTTGACAATAATAAAGTAATGAGAACAAATGCTAGAGGGATGAGAGAAAAGAGGAACCATATCTGCTGCTGGTGAAAGTGTAAACTATGTAACCACAGTGGATGTCAGTGTAGAGGCTGGTAAAGCGGGAGAAATGGAACTACCAAGTGACCCAGCTACATAACTACTGTGCACCCTCTCCAGTGATGAGTAAAGGCCATGAAGTTAAACAGGTGTCCACGAGATTTGGGGGTGAGGGGAAAGGTATTGAGAGAAATGCGGGGTGAAGACTAGAACAAAATGCTGGAACTGAACAGTACAGAGAGAAAAGAGAGTAAAGAGATGAGGGGGAAGCTGGTGGTGGTGCACGCCTTTAATCCCAGCACTCGGGAGGCAGAGGCAGGCAGATCTCTGTGAGTTTGAGGCCAGCCTGGGCTACAGAGTGAGTTCCAGGAAAGGCACCAAAAAACAAAACAAAACAAAACAAAACAATACAAAAAACAAACAAAAAAAGATGAGGGGGATTAGCAAGCAGAAACAATGAAAAAGATCTATGTTTTGTAAAAATTTTTCATAAAAAAATGATGTTCTGTAAGACCAATAAACCCAACACTTACTGTATTTTTGTTTAGTAATAAACTAGGCCATTAGAAAGTTCTTTTCCTCTGAACCAGATCCTGAGAGAAAATTCCTACTTCATGGATTACTTTTTCATGTTTATACTTTCTTGCATGTGTTACACTTTCATAGTGTGTGATTTGTGTTTCTGTCAATAATATGTAAATTGAAATATGTTAGATTATATATTATCTTATTCCCTGAACATTACACAAAGTTCATGTTCAAATCTAGGTACACTGTAGGAGCAAATTTAATATAGTTCATAATTGAGGAGAATTGTCCGAGTCAATGATTGAACTAACCAGTCAGTAACATGCCATGGGAGACCCGCCCTTTTCTGAATAGAAGTGGAAGAGGAGTGGATAAAGGGAGAGGGAGATGGGGGAAGGGACTGGGAAGAGAGTACAGAGGGGAAAGTGTGGTCACAATGTAAAACAAATAAAGAAATTTGTAGCTTGAGTGTTTTCTCTTCGGGTCTCGCCAAGCCCTGGCAGTCCCTTAGCCCACTTATAAAATAAACATACAGGCGCTTATATTATTTCAACTGGTTGGCCATTAGCTCAGGCCTATCATTGTCTAACTCTTACTCTTATATTCAGCTCATTTCTATTAATCTATACCTTGCCACATGGCTTGTGGCTTACCTGCATCTTCACATGTTGCTTGTCATGGCGGCGGCTGGCAGGGTCTCCTTATGCCTTCCTGTTCTCTCAATTCTCTTCTCTGTTAGTCCTGCCTATACTTCCTGCCTGGCTACTGGCCAATCAGTGTTTTATTTACTGACCAATCAGAGCAATACATTTGACATACAGACCATCCCACAGCAGAAATTAATTTTAAAAGTTTATTTCTTGACTTCCACATAATGTCTGAAAACATTTATTTCAGATGCCTAATCACAATGAATCTGTGACATGTATCATTCTTTTCAATCTCAAAATAGTTTTAATATGATCATATTAGGATTCTCTTTTCAACTCCTTTAGCATTTATTAATTTATTTGTGGACCTTTGATGATATGACTCTTGGTAGTTATTCTCAATTAGATTGTTAATTCTAAGGGAGAAACACTATATCCCATGCTTTGTATCCTTACTATTTTTTTTTTATGTCCAGTATTAAGGTGATATTAACAGTATTAATGTGTATTAGTGAGTCAGAGAAATTCATGTGAATGGGAGTTCCAGAGTTGAGAAGTAATAGATTTTTATTTTGTATTTAACTTGTTTATTCATAAATGATAACTTTCAGAAATCAATTTTAATAGCTTTTGTTTTAATGTGATGGTGCCAAGATGAAGAACAATTAAGACATGCCCTGAAGGGCGTATGTATGACTTGAAGTGTCCATTTCCCATACTGCAATTATGAATGACATGACATTCCAAGAACTAGATTCCATAGATAAAATGTTTCATTTCATCATGGAAGAGTTAATGCTTTTTAAATTTTATTAAAGAGACTCAGCCAAGCTGGGGAGTGATGATCATATATTGTGAATTTGACATGCCATTGGGTTCCATTTTTTTAAACAGATGTAGAGTAAAAGGAAGAATTTATACAATGTATATAAATAATATAATGATTATTAAATGATGAAATCTTCTTTAGTTTGCGGTCTCACTAAGAGGGGATGCTTTTTTTAAGTTTAATATCTAAGAAAAGATAGATAACTGACGAAACACATGGAGATCATCAATCATGAAATGTGTTGCAGGGGCATCTTTTACAGAAATCATTGTTATATGATGCCATGGACAATAGATTGTTTTTAATTCATCTTGCAGGAAAACAAAGTTTTCATAAGGTCTCTGTCAACATTTGTTGATAGATAAAATTTAGCCCACCATGCTGGTGAGGGTCTCTGTGAGAACAGTTGGCTGGTGCCAAGCCTGGCTGTGTTTGACTCCCAGGACCCACAATATGGAAAGGAGAATCAATGCACACAAATCCTCCTCTAAGCTTCCCCTGCCACATGCACACACAATAAAAATGTAACTTTTAAAAAATAAATATTTCTCTAATGTATTTTAATAGATTACATTTGTCATGTTAATGTGCATGTGAATATCTGGGAGCACACGTGCTATTAAGCATGGGAATCTCAGAGGACAGCTTTCAGGACTGAGTTTGTTCCTATGTGAGTTCCTACTATGTGAGTCTCTGGCTGTTTGAGTGAGAATGGCCTTCACAGGTGCATATATTTGAACACTGGGTTCTCAGTTGGTAAAGTTGTTTGGGAAGGCGGAAGGCTAGGAGGTATCATCTTATTGGAGGAGGTGTGTCACTGAGATCAAGCTCTGATATTTCATCTGGTATTTCAGATATTCACACAGCCACCAATTAGATCTCTCCACCTCATGCTGGATCAAGATCTGAACTCTCAGCTGTTTTAGCTGTCATGAAATTGCTCTGCCATCATGTACACTAAACCTCTAAAAGTATAAACTTAATATAAACTCTTTCTTCAATAAGTTTCCCTTTTCATGATGTCCTATCCCAGTAATAAAAAAAGTGACTAATACAGAAGTTGTTACTAGGAAGTAGGCTATTTTTTTTGACAGACCTGACCGTGTTGTTGGAGGAATGTGGAAGATGAGAATGTTGGACTAGAAAAGCAGTTTAACACTAAAGCAAACCTTATTGGGTCTTCCTTCTTAGTGGCAGCTTGAAAGATAAAGGTGCTGACAACAACATGGACTGTAGTATAAGATGAATTGCTAAACAGTCTTATTAATAAAAAAACATGGAGCCAAATATTGGGGTTAAAATTGAGAGATCAGAGGATTAGGACAAGTCATAGTCAACTTCACCTTACCATCTCCTCAGCTTCCAAAGTGACCTAGGTGCAGTATAACCGTGCCTACATATATATACAGACCTACAGACCTCTACGGTTAGTGCTGGGATTAAAGGTGTTTGTCACCATGCCTGGCTCTGTTTGCAATGTGGCCTTGAACTCACAGAGATCCGAATGGATTTCTGCCTTCCAAATGCTAGGATTAAAGACGTGTGTTACCATTGCCTGACTTCTGTGTTTAATATAGTGGCTAGCTTTTAACTCTGATCCTCAGATAAGCTTTATTAGGGTGTACAACATATTGGGGGACACAATATATCACCACACTGCAGAGACCAAGTTCAAGAGGTTTAAAAAGGGAAAAATATTTGCAACTGGGCTAGATATCATTCTTGTAATGTTTTGAAAAAAAAAACTGTGGCTGCCCTCATCCTAAGCATTTGCCTGGGTCTAAGTGAAACATATGGACTTATTTCTGTGGGAGAGGAGATTTCAAAAGAGCCTACTATTGACTCTAATATATGGTTAATCACTAGAGCAAGTATGCCAAAGTAAAAGACAACCTGTACAGTTTGAAGAGAAAGAAAGCATTGAGAAATTTCATGCTGCAGTCAAGGCTTGTGCTGACAGAGATAAGGAGAATGGTGCCATTGAGGAAGAACAAGCTCTACATAAAATAAAAGGTCTTGCCCATGGGGAAAGACCCAGTTTTAAGTTCCCAAACTGCTATAAAGTATTAAGGGATTTTCTTCCCCTAAAAGTAGTTGCAAATATTATTCAAGGAGGTAGCATTCAAGGCAGGTGAGCACTGAATGTGGTATCCGTGTGGTTTTGGCTTTAGAGTCAGAAAGAATGCAAGGGCCATGGAATCTTCCTCCATGGTTTCTGAGAATTGCAGAGGCCTTGCATATGAATCAGAACATGGAGTCCCTGAGAGGCCACTGTATGAAATTGTGTACTGTGAAATTTTGATGTCAGTGGAGATGCCAAGAAGTTAAATATGCCAGAGCCATGAGATATCTGCCACAAAGAACTGCACTCACACACTAGAACCAGCTTGACAAAGAGATATGTGTTGCAGGCTGAAAAGCTAGAGGGGTAGATCCATCTAAATCCTTTGGCAGTGAACATGGAGCTACAGGATTTGGAGTTTTCCTGGGGTGGGGGTGGGGGGTTGGTGTTGCTTTAATCTGGAAATCCTCTCATGATCTCCTCATTCCTCTCTTTTGGAATGGTAATACATATTCTGTGCCATTGTGTATTGGAAGTGTGTGATTTTATTTTTGAGTTTGCAGAGGTTTATAGCTCAAACACTGCCTCACAATGAACTCTGGGCTTTTAAATCATGCTGGAACTTTAAAGACTGTGGAGCTTTTGAAGTTTTACTAAATACATTTTCCATTATAATATCACCATGAACCTATAGGAACCAGGGAATAGAATATGATGATTTAAATGATAATGGTCTCCTATAGGCTCATGTATTTGAATAATTGATTCCACAGTGGAGGCCAGTTTCAGTTGCCATACTTTCCTCCTGCCATGATACAGAAGGACTAATCCTTCTGGGAATATAAACCCCAAATCAATTCTTCACTTTTTATTTTGCCTTGGTAATGATGTTTTATCACAGCATTAGAATATTAAGCACTACAACAGGGAATCAAAAATAAAAAAAAAAAATAACAATTGTAGGAAAGCCCAGCTTGGTGAAACAACAAGTTTTATTGGTAGTATCACAGACATATGAGAAAAGGGTTACTTACAGGAACAAGGATGACTCAAAGCAACTACATCACAAAAAAGCCTCCTCCATCATGGGTGAGGACTTACTGAATGGCACCTCCGGAGCTCCTTGCACAATTTCCAGATGAATAAAAAATTGCCAGGAATTTCCCCTGGCAGATTAGCTGTTCAGAGTTATCTTCTCCATTTGTTGTTCTCCATCACTCAGGATCATCTGGGGTCCTCATGTTCTCCATCACCCAGGATCATCTTGGGTCCTCATGTTGTTCTCCATCACCCAGGATTATCTGGGGTCTTCATGTTGTTCTTCATCACCCAGGGTCATCTGGGGTCCCCATGCTGTTCTCCATCACCCAGTGATAGACCCCAGACCCAGGGTACTATCTTCTCGAGTGGGCACCCCAAGAACCCAGACTCCAGTCCAGTTGATGCAACAGCAAGAGGTGTTTATTGAAGCGGCTGTACAGTCGGGCAAACTCAGCTCCAAAGAGCAAGAGTCGCATCGCCCCACAGTCACATAGGCATTTTTAAAGGAAAAACTCACAAAAGCCACAAGATTACAATTCCCATACAATTTCATTTTGATTGATTTATGTCTAGAGGCTAATTTCATAAAATCATGGTCTGGTCACAGAGTGATCACAGAGGGGGTACAGTTGCATCAGTGTGCCATTCTTCCTGAAACCTCAAGGGGGGTATCAGGGCGGGAGTGGAGTTTACACAAAGGTCACAGTGGTCCTTTCAGGAACACTTGCAACTATCCCAGTCACAGTTGAGCACATCTCTTAACAGAAATCTCTTTACATTGTTACATTGTTGCAGGGGTGGTTGAATAATGGCTGAGTCAGGTTGCCCTTGGAACTAGATTTTTTTAGTTCTTCATTCTCCTGGGGCCTGGCAGGTGTAAGCCTGAAGGGCTAGGGTCTTTCACCAGGATCACCTGGGGTCCTCATGTTGCTCTCCATCACCCAGGATCATCTGGGGTCCTCATGTTGTTCTCCATCACCCAGGATCATCTGGGGTCCTCATGTTGTTCTCCATCACCCAGGATCATCTGGGGTCCTCATGTTCTCCATCACCCAGGATCATCTGAGGTCCTCATGTTCTCCATCATCCAGGATCATCTGGGGTCCTCATGTTCTCCATCACCCAGGATCATCTGAGGTCCTCATGTTCTCCATCATCCAGGATCATCTGGGGTCCTCATGTTGTTGTCTGTCACCCAGGGTCATCTGGGTATGTGCTGATACTTGTGCTGAAATGTGGTGATATTTTATTTGTGCTGAAATGTGGTGATATTTTATTTGTGCTTTAATAAATAAAGCTTGCCTGGAGATCAGCGGAAAAAAAAAACAAGCCATTATAAGTAAACAAAGAAGTCATGCAATGGTAGTACACACCCTTAATCCTATCATTTGACAGGCAGGATCTCTGTGTGTTCAAGGCCACACTGGAAACAGAGCCAGGTGTGGTGGCACACACCTTAAATTCCAAAACTAGTTAACCATGGAGGTCTGGAAGTCTGTACAGACAGACAGGAATTAACAGAGCTGGGTAGGAAGAGGAAGTGATGAAGCCGAATGGAGAGAGCAAATCAGATGGCAGAACAGCAAGGCATATAGGCGTGGGTAAACAGGAAGTCATGGTATTTGGAAGCTGCAGAGTTGGTGAGGTTAAGGTTGGCTGGTGGCTTTCCCTATTTCCCTGATCTCTCTAAGGCTTTCACCCCTATATTTGGCTCCGTGTTTTTTATTTAATAATACAATCATTTAGAAATTCATCTACATGGGTGTCCTCATGTTTTTTTCTGTCACCCAGGGTCAGCTTGGTCCTCCAGAATCCTGACAGTTCCTGCTTTCCCAGATGTAATGCTTTTCTTTTCTGCTTGAGACTCATAAGCATCCTCACTCTCTCCTGGGAGGAATGTCTTAGTTCAAAAGAAACCCATGTACAATGTCATTTTGAATGTAATTAACACAAAAATGTATTGAATATTTACATTCATTTTATAATGTCTTGAAATCTGTTAAACACATACAGGCAATCCTCAATCAGTTAATAATCACTTGCTCAATAATTATTGTTCTTAATTTTTAAAATATATGTTTGAAAATTAGATTTCATGCAAATATTTTGTTCCAATGATACTGAAAGTTTATGCACATATCAAAAATTACACATAATGTTTCATATTTCATATTTTAAATGGCTGAGAAACACTTAAATATTCAACATGCTGACATCAAGTTGATTACATTTTGGAGTGAAAATAAATTTTGAAATTTATATTTTACTCAATATTAGCAAAATAAAATCAGAAATTGTATACTTCAGGTCCATTCAACACGTTTGACAGATACATGTGGCCACAGCTACTATGTTATAGAATGAATGAGGGTTTGAAAAACCAACTACATTATGATGCATTAGAAACAGAATTTCAAATTCCAGTAGTCATTTTCTAACACAACTATGATTTTCATCTTCCACAATTACAAATTTGAAACTTGCATAGGCTTAGCACTTACCAATAGTAACAGTTTAAGATATATGCTTTGTACTTAAATCCAATTCTGTTGCCTGAGACTCATTTCTTTTTCAATTATACTGTTTTTTTTAAAATTTTCTTTCTACTTTTCTGTGTGTTGCAATATTATGTTGGTCTTACAAAGAAATGCTGCTTACTTAATATTTGTGTTATATACAGTGTTTAAAAAAAGAACTGTCTGTGTGACTAACAATTTAAAAATGGTTTTAAGTAGAAAATAAGGACAAATTACTTCTAAATTATCCAGAACAATGGGATATAAGATAAAAAGTGAGTATTATCTCTACATACCTACTTTCCATTACACTGATAGTTTACCTGTAGAATTCAATCTTCTATTAATTTTCTAAAAGTTTTGATTAAAAAGAATAATAAGCAAATTACATTGTATAAATTGCTTTATACTATTAATTGTTTGATATATCAGTGACATTTGGTTAGAGGCCAGCTCTGCTTGAGTTGGTATGATTGCATCTTAGTTATAGTTCATGCCATTTATTAATAAAACACATATAGTTTATTTATTTTGAAGTCTGGTTTCTTTTACTGATATTTTCTTTACAATTTTGCAATTTCCAAAGAAAAATCTTCCTTACTGGATGTCACCAAGAAAAAGATTGCTCCTCCAATCTAGAGAACCACCCACTGCTCCGACCATGAGCATTGTTTGACATATCCCTGTCTGTACTGACTATACCAGTAATAGCTTAAAAAACTTCTCATTTTTTTTTCTAATTCTTTGAACAGTCTTAAAAAAAATAACAATAAAGGGATTTATCTTCCTTCTGTTGCTGCCTGGCTTAGTATTGGGGTAGCAGGTAGCAAGATCAAATAAAGAAATAGAAAACTTACTTCTTTCTCAGAATGATAAAACAGCAATACTTTTAATATTTTTGAAGTTAAGATTTAATCTAAAAAACAGAGATTCTTCAGTTAAATGAATAGTGTTCTTATTAGATATTCATTACATAATTTTCTCTCTAAAAAGGCACTAAGGCTGTGAAAATGCTAATAAGATTTATATTTGTTCAATACATGGTGTGTGATGTCCTGACATCCTACATAAGGATCACAATGTGCTGCCTTCTAATAGTTTTCCTAGAAGGTACCTAGAGAAGAACCACACTGCTATTGAATTCATGCTATACATTAACATTCTTCTGTCTTAATATAACCTCAAGGCAAACACTTATAGATTCTGCTAAAGGAGAGAAAATATGGGAACTTCTGTTGTATGCAATAAATTATTTAAGATTAAATTATGCATTTGGTTATGATTTCATGTATATATGGAATAAAATGGTTATTCTGTCAAATGATTGTTTTATCCAATGTATCTTCACTATCTCAGAACATAAGAATTTTCTGAGGAAAACTGTGTCTTGATTAGGAAGATAAGAGTTTTAGATCTGCAAGTGGAAAACTGCCCTGCTAATGGCATATTAATTGGGAGTACTAGTGACCTCTTCAAAGCATTAAATGCAAAACTTTCCATGATGCACCTGGAGTAAATGGGATCTATTCTTAATTAACTCATTAATTCTAATTACCATCATAATGATTAGCATTAAGCACTCCTTTTACATTATATGTTTTTCCTTTTATTGAAAATAGATTCTGTTTTCACATAATATATCCTGATCATGGTTTCCACTCCCTCTACTTCTCCCAGTTCCTCTCTACCTTCCTTCCCCTCTGAATTGACTCCCTTTCTGTCTCTCGTTAGAAAACAAACAGGCTTATGAGGTATAATAATAATCAAATAAAATAAAATAATTACTAACACATTGGAGTAGGACAAAATAAGCAGAAGGAAAAGAGCCCAAGAGAAGGCACCAGATTTAGGTCTAGACACAGACCTTCCTTAACCATTGTATCCAGACCCTGAGAAGATGCTACCCAACTGAAGAAGAAGGTGTTTGGATCACTGCTTGAGGATACCACCATCTTGGTAGAGAAGGCAATAGGAGCTCTCAGCTCTGGTGATGAGAGCTTGCCTTTGTCATAGCAGGACAGGAAACAGAAAGCAGAATGCCTATGCTCAGTTGACTTATCCTACTTCTTTTGCTGCTTAGGATGTTTTATCCTAGACACAGAGGAGTAGATCTTCTGCCTCCCCAGTTAAGACTCCTTGGAAACACCCTCACAAACACACTCAAGCTGTTCCCACATGATGCCTAAGGTGGTTATTTTTTAATCTGATCAAACTGACAAAGAGTATAAGTGGATACATTTTCTATGTGTTTATTTTAAAAATTATGGAGTAGACATAAATTAAAGGAGAAGAAATTTATGGTAGAAAATTAATTCTCAAGAGAAGTAACCAGCATCTATTTGGTAGAATGGCCTGCTAAAATTAGTGTGCATAACTATGTGTGTCCTCATTCACATTGTAGTTTTGCACATATTCAGAAGGTCAATTTGAATTAAATTTGGTAATTGTTAAAGCTGAAAAACAGGAAATACTCATTCCACAAAATTTGAAAGTGATTAAAAAACACAGTTCATTCAGAAATATTAAAAAATATAAAACATCAAATATAGTTGCCAGCCATCCCACTTAACTTGTAAGATATTTTATTTTGTTAGATTTAGAATTTAAGAAAGTACTGGTAACACTGACTTCATTCTTGCAGTTTAAATCTGTTGGTCCCACTTACGTTCAGATTTACATTTATCAGAAAAGTACCACAGACTAGCCTATTTCTTTAGCTACATCAATTAATTTCGATTAAGTGGGCACAATATGCCATTTAACTTTGTAGTTTAAAGGCCAGATGTTCAAAAGACCAGAATTTATTATCCCACCTGGTATAGAAGAACGAACAGAATCCTTAAATAAAAGCTGGATCGATCTGTATGAGATGAAATTAAAATTTCACTATAGTAAGAACAATGCTCTGTACTCATTTTCATGAATTCATCATAAAAATTTCTATTTTATTTACATCTCAGTCAGTAAATATATTTATTTTCCTTTGTTTCATATTGAAAAGAGTGATGGATACTTTTAATTTAATTACATTTAATTGACTCACATTTCACTTAATTGCTGGTAATTAGAAAAGTAGTTCATAATATGCTGATGATCAAGTCTGAGTTGATGCTGTTATAAAGAAAAAATGTATTCATTTCATGTAATTTTCAAGAAATGTGACAGAAATATTATTTCCCCAAGTGCAAAATAAAGGGAACATCCTTTTGTAGGTTGAATAATTACTCAATTAATCATCTCAAATACATAATTGACATGGAAACAGCATGATAAATATGTAGTTTAAAATAAAACCAGGTTAGCGTTTTCTGATATACCATTCACAGTATCTATGATGTGAACATAAAATGTCAATAAATATAATTATATAATTTATACCTTGGATAGTACTCTTTTAAGGACATTTTATTATTTACAGCAAATAATCAAAAAATATTATCCATCCAAAATTCCATATATGGAACATTACATTCTATCATACTCCATAACTCAATTTTATGTAATTACTCTACAGTGTAATTAGTTTGTTAATTTTAGTCATTTACATAATCTAATTTTAATTTCATCTTCAAAATGCATATTTAAGAATGATTAATGAGATTTTTTAAACTCTAGATGTTTATAATGCATTTAAATATGTGGTCCATTGTACCTCAATCACTTTTATTTTTTAAGATTTTTCTCCTTTTCATTTTTCTTTTATTAGAAATAGCTTTCTATTTTTCACATAATATATCCTTATTACAATCTTCCCTTCCTCAACTTCTCTCTATTCCTCCATACATTCCCACCCATTTAGATCCACTCTCTTTCTGTCTCTCATTAGAAAACAGACAGGTTTATAATAATAAAATATAATAAGATAACACAAAAACTAACAAACTCAAATTAGACAAAACAAACATAAAGAAAAAAAAACCTCAAGATAAGACAGAAGAATCAGTGGCACATTTGTTCACTTATTCAGGAGCTGCATAAAAATACTAAACTGGAAGCCATAAAGTATTCAAAGAGGACCTGGTACAGACCTGTGAACATGCTTTCTCAGTCTCTGTGAGTTCATTTGAGCTTTCAACATGTTCATTTACAGGGCCTTGTGTTCTTGGTGCCTACCATCCCCTCTAACTTTTATATTTTTTGCTCCTGAGCCCTGAGGAGAGGTATTTGATGAAGTCATCCCATTAAAGACTGGGTGTTTCAATGTTTCTCACATTCTTTGTAATATCTGACTATGGGCCTCTGTAGTATTTTCCCATATAGGGCAAGAGGTTGTTTCTCTGAAAATGGCTGGCTGCACAAGGCATTGATCTATTCAACATAGCAGAAAATCATAAGGAGTCATTTTATCATTACTTTCTTTTTTTTTAAATTTTTTCAGACTAGTAGTATTTGGTTTTTCCCTATTCTCCCCTGGGGGAGAATAGAGAACATCTCTTCTCAAGTTCTTGCTCAAACAAACAGTGTCAGGTGTAGGTTCCATCTCCTGGACTTGGTCTTAAGTCAAATCAGATATTGATTGGCTACTCTCATGAGCTTTGTGCCACCCTTGCCCAAGCATATCTTACAGGCAGGACCTTATTACCAATCCAAGGATTTGTGGCGGGGTTGGTGTTTTACCTTTTCCTTTGACAGCAGGTAGAGTACCTTCTGAAACCAAAGTTGCTGGAATATAGGGGTGAAGGCTCTATATAGGCACCAGCTTGAATTCCCCATGTTCAATGAATTGTATAGGTGTTGTCTTCAATAACAGGGCCTTGCTATCAATTTGTGGAAAGTTGCCTAGGGGTCAGAGCTATTAACAAGCCATAGCGAAAGCCAGGGCGGTGGTGGTGCATGCCTTTAATCCCAGCACTTGGTAAGCAGAACTAGGTAGATCTCTGTGTGTTCAAGGATACAGCCAGCATTGGAGACACACGCCCTTAATCTCAATACCAACCATAGAAGACTTGGGAGGTCTGTATAGAGAGGCCGTGACGAGACAGCCACGTAGTTGGGTTTACAACCAATGAGAAGGAAGAACCAGAACTCTTTATAAGACAACTGCACAGGAAGAAACTCCCTTTTCGGAGAAGTCTCTTGGTGGGAGAGTCTAGCTGGCGGAAAGTGGGTAAGGCTTCTAGCTCTGACCTCTTGGGCTTTCACCTTTACATTGGCTCTGTGTTTCTTATTTAATAAGGCTCTCCCAAGGCTCATGGCATTTACCTCTCCAGCATGTCTTGCTTCCTCTGCTGGTGTCTTCTCTGACTCTACCCTTCTTCATCCCATCATCTTTAGTTTGATTGTTCGGCCTACCTGGGGGCCAATCAGCATTTTTTAACCAGTGGGAGTAATGCACATTGACAGTGTACAGAAGGATCATTCCACAGCAACCGAGTTTTATTCAGAATGACTGTCTCATTATTTGATTCAATAGGCGTGCTTACTTTTATTTACCATTCAATGCCTTTTGTAGGAAAATATATCACTGAAGACAGAAAAGCCACATATGTATACAAGATAAAATTCTTATGACTCTGTTCTTTCTGACTCATCATTTACAGACACATGACTTAGTTCCTACTTGCAAAATATAGAGAAATATGCAAGCAAAAAATGCCGTGACAAAAAAATGAAAAAAGAACAATGATTTTATAAGATTATTTCTCCCACACTGAGAGAATAAATGAAGAATCTTATTTTTCTTATTTGAGATATATTAGCAATATTTATATAAATTTAATTTTAGGGAGATAATATATCAAGTATTTTTCTAATAATATACCTTAATCTAAAACTATAACAAAACTATATTAACAATTCTTACTTTAGGAATTTAAAATAATAGATATTCAGTTCTGATCATTTTGTACTATTCTATTGAGTGAATAAAAAATCATAAATGAAAGTTCAGATACCGTCTTCTGAAGGACAGTGATTTAATATTAGGCATAGATTTAAATAGTATCTACATACTTTGACCAAAATTACAAGAAGAGAGTTTAAATAGTGAAAAGTAGAGGTCAAAATGAATGTAAGAGCCAAATGAGATTTTATTATAAGAAGGATTTTATCATTTGCATTACTATTTGGCTTATTTTGTTTTCATTTGACAATATAACCTCTGTTCTATACTCAATAGTGGTGTATTTTCCAATGTAAAAGAACCTATTAGCTCATTAGTAAGCAAATCTAGGTCCTTAAAGACTCACAAAATGAAGAAACCTAACATAAGCAAGATATAGTGTCTTACTTTAAAAAGTGAACAGTAATGAATTGATAATTTTAAGCCAATTTTTAGTCATTTTTATACAGATTACATATTGAAAATCTAATGGAATGAATGAACTTGCTTCTGTGTAATTCCTAGATTTGCTGAGCAAACTGCTTTGTTAGCACACTGTAGCAAAGTGTTCTTTGAACTGCTTAAAAATCATTTGAACCTGTACTTAATTGGTATGTAACATGTAAAAGAGAAAAATATCATACCCACAATTACAGAATTAGATGAATGTGAAAACTGAGAGCCTGCGAAGTGTTCCATTTGGTCTCTCTAGCTGTACTTCCTCTCAGTGTAGCTGGAGATTTCTCCAGTCCCTCCAGGGCCCGCAGCCACCCAGACCCAAGTAAACACACAGAGACTTGTATTACTTATAAACTGTATGGCTGTGATAGTCTTCTTGCTATCTAGTTCTTATATCTTAAATTAACCCATATCTATTAATCTATAAGTTGCCATGTGGTTTGTGGCTTACCGGTACTTTACATCTTGCTTCTCGTGACAGTGGCTGGCAGGGTTTCCTGACTCAGCCTTCTACTTCCCTGCATTCTCCTCTCTGCTTATCCTGCCTAAACTATACTTCCTGCCTGGCTACTGACCAATCAGCATTTTATTTATCAATCAATCAGAGCAACACATTCACAGCATACAGAAAGACATCCCCAGAACTTCCTCTTTTCTTTTTTTTCAAAAGTAAGACTTTAATTTGAACATAGTAAAATTACATATAACAAGAGAATTATCAAGCAAGAATTATAATATCTAGTCATTTGTATTGGCAATATTAAAGAAGATATACTATCTATCCTATATTTGTGAGTCTAAGGTTTTATATCTAACTTATCTTTTATCATAACTAAAAAAATTATAACTATCTAGTCTTCAACTACATCAAAGACCCCAGAAGGATATAATATTACCTGAGAAATGGGAGAAGGACATAAGCAACTTTTAGGAGTCTTGTGAGAGTAGACAGAGACAGCTGGCAGCCTGGACAGTCATCCAAAGTTCCTGTGTAAAGTTGGGGCATCTGTCTTTAGCCCACAGGCCTAGAGTCTCTAAGTCACTTCTCTCTATGTCCTGTAGAATGTCTGACATTTTCCTCTGTGAAGCAGGAACCTGAAGGACCATTTTGCCAAGCAAAGTTCAGTGGTCACCTTCCTATGGGTCCCACATGTCCAGTCAATCAAGCAGTCCAGGCAAGAACAGTTTCTTGCCCAAATGGCTATTTTTGCCAAGAAGAAGATAAACTCCATATAGAGTGTCTTTGATGCCCATCCTCCTCTCTGAAGTAAATCTGGTGCTGCCAAGAGCAGACATGTCTCACTGTCCAGAAAGTCTAAATTTTTAAAACATTTTAAATGCCATATTCTGTAGGTCTTTGAAGTGTTTGAAGATTTCCTACCTAATTGAATTATATCTATGTATACTTAGTAAACTTAACATGACTATAAGTTTGACTATCATAGAAGACTACTTATAAATCTGTATTTTTTAATTATCCATTAAAATCTAAGTGGGTTATATAAACATAATACCTCAAATGAGAGTAGAAATATATATACAGTATAAAAAAATTAAGTTTAAACTTGTATCAATAAACTAAAATCCATAGCAATGTAAAACATTTTAAACAAGTTGCTGCACTTTAAAAGTAGATTCAATAATCTACCCTTTCATGCTATATATCTATACTATCCCCCTTTTTTCTTTAGAAAGATTGTATTTATAATCAATCTACTTTAAATAAAAATATTGGGTTTTCTCTTTCCCACACCAGAGGGCTCTTCTGATATGGGACAGAAAAATCTCTCAACTTTTTTTTTTTTTTTTTTTTTTTAGAAATATGCTTGGGTTTAGAGAAGGAGTGAGCCAATTCCATCTCTAAAGCCAGCTTGGTATATTTGGGAATTTGGGTATAGCTTCTCATACTACTTCCTGCTGGATGAGGGCACTGTATTCTTATGGGGACATAAAGAAAATTTAAGGATTATGGGGTAGCACATGAGGCTGTATTGTCTGAGCCAGTTGCCTTGAAACCATTCTGAATGTTGAATCATATGGGTCATGGTGTCATCAGAGACCTTTCAGGGGGTCTTGGCTGGTCAAACCTGATGTATCTTAATCTGGAACAAATCCATAGCCTCTTGCTTTCTGTGGAAACAAAAGCAGAGCCTCCTTTCCAAAGCAACATATCCTTACATCCAAATTTTGAAGTCAAGATTTTATATACCTTTAAGATTTTAAAATACCTTTAAAATATACATATTGGTTTAACTGAGCAGTCTTTACAATCAAATGTCTTTCTGCAGTTAAAAATCCCCAAGATAACACAATCCAGATTCTCTCTGTGATATCCGACTTTACGTGGTTTACTTTTTATATTACTTTTACTTTCTCTTTAAAGACTTTATTTTTTAAACTATTCCTTTGTATAACTGCATATATTACTTTTTTCTTCCAAGCCAACATACATTTTACACACACTGTAAACCGTTTAGAGGTTTATCCCATCTGAATCTGTCATATTGTGAATCTATTGCTTTAAACTGCAGCATTTCCACCCATCTCAGTTTCCCAACATGGTGGTGGTATGTTTACCACCACCATCTGTGGGTTTTGGAGTCATGTGTACCATCAACTCTCAGAAACAGTGGGTCTATGCTTCTATCAAAGCAGCATGTAGCCCAGAAATCTCTTTTTTTTGTTTGTCTGTACTAGCAATGGCTAAATCCACCATGCACTGTAATGTGCCGCTTGCAGATGCCTCATTCCTGCCATGCTGCAGGTCATGTCCGCACGCCACAAACCTGCCATAAAATAGTTCAAGCCCGCATGCTGCAGCTCTCACCACCCACATGAGACATGAAGCAGGAACTTAGGTGGAAGCTCTAATCATTGGGTACAATTTGTAGCTGGAGATTTCTCCAGTCCCACTGGAGCCCACAGCCACTCAGACTCAAGTAAACACACAGAGACTTATATTACTTACAAACTGTATGGCTGTGACAGGCTTCTTGCTATCTAGTTATTATATCTTAACCCATTTCTATTAATCTATAAGTTGCCACGTGATTTGTGGATTACTGGTACTTTACATCTTGCTTCTCATGGCTGACTACTGGCCAGTCAGCATTTTATTTATTGATCAATTAGAGCAATACATTCCTAGCATACAAAAAGTCATCCTCAGCATCTCAGAGTTTTCAAAATGCCCCAAAGCTTCTCTCTTTCTTTAACTTTTTTTTTTTTTTGGTTTTTCGAGACAGGGTTTCTCTGTGTAGCTTTGCGCCTTTCCTGGAACTCACTTGGTAGACCAGGCTGGCCTCGAACTCACAGAGATCCGCCTGCCTCTGCCTCCCGAGTGCTGGGATTAAAGGCGTGTGCCACCACCGCCCGGCTTTTCTTTAACTTTATTTGAAGAAATCTCATAACCTCAAGTGGCTCTGGAAGTTGACTCCAAACCTTTGCTATTTGATACTGGCTCTTGACATACATATACCCCTGGTATTATAGAGGCCTTCTATCTGTAAATCCCAGGAAAATACCTTATTACACTTGATCTTAGCCAAAAGGACAGGGATCTCCCTGGGAAGGGGAAATGGAATATGTTTTTTCAGTAGACTGTCAGTGGGTGAGGAGGCAAACAGAAGGGACCAGGCTGAGGAGTTAGGGACGGAAGGAGAGAGCACCGGAAGAGACAACAGAAATAGTGAGGGTTTAGGGTTCCATGAAGAAATATAGTGTAATGAAAACTGCCTGGATCCTATGAGGATGACCTTAGTAAGGATTCCTATTAATGGAGGATGCAGAGCTTAAACTAGCCATCTTCTGTAAACAGGCATGGCTCCCAGGCATGGAACTAGGACACTGACCCACTAACAAAACTTTGACCTTCTCCTATCCTGCCTGCAAGATGTTCTGGGGCAACGGTGGCTCAGAAAGTGTACTCCTAACTCTGGGAGTGGGGGTGTCTCTGATTCTTTAACCTAATCTTGGGACCCTTTTCCTCCTACAGGGTTCTCTACCCAGCCTTGATATGGGGGTCCATGCCTAGTCTTATTACATCTTGCTGTGCTTTGTTCAGTTGACATGTCTGAGAAGCCTGCTTTTTTTCTGAAGGGAAACAAAAGAGCAGTGGATCTGTGGGAGACAGGAGGTGAGGGATGGGGCTGGGAAGATTGGAGGGAGGGAAGGCTGCAGTTGGGATGTACTGTTTGAGAGAAGAAGAAATAAAAAGAAAAAATACTTTACTACGCTGGTGGTCTTCAAATTAGAATTGTTAACTCTGTTCTCTTCAAGGTTTTGTGTTTGTGTATTCCCAATTGTATAATGACTATTCTCTTTAAAGACATGCTCTAATACTGTGTACTCCAAGCAGTATTCCAGTAATTAAAGTATTGACCTGAGGATATATAGACTTTCTATAAACAAGTTCTTAATTTTCAAACTACATTTCTTTAAATATTTTCTCTTGTGTATCTGTAAAAGTGTATAGCTAACTTTTCTTTCTGTTTTCATTTTATATAAGAACATTTTTAAAAAAATAACCAAAAAAATACTTTTGAGATACTAAGATATCACCATAGGACAAAGAGAATAGAGTTCAGTTCCATCTAACCTAAAAGTCTCTCCTTCAGAACTTCTTATATCTTAAAATTAATCATTAAGAACTTTAATGGCACTAACTCCTTGACATCTGTCATTTATCTTCCCCATTGTGAGATTAGATCAGACACAGGAACAGGTGCCATCAGAGTAAAGGGGGACAGAAAAGATCAAACCATCAGATGATTAATCAAAGATGTCTACATAGAATAATGTAAATAGTAAAAAGGAGGAAAGTCAGAATGCAAAAGTCCTATACAGTAATTTCTGTAATTTGATGAGTTGTTTGAGTACATTGTATATAAACTGTATGGCATGGATTTTCTCTTTTAAAACAAGAAAACAATAATAAACCCTTCTTAATGAGAAGTGTTTTTAATATGGGTGCTTAGAGTATTTCCTGAGGTGACAATCTCTAAAATATAAAGTGCTAAATGTGTTGTCCATCTACATGTGGGATTATGCCATTCTTTTTTACAGCATGTCCGACTAACAGAATTGAATCTAAATGCAGTATTTATATTATTTCTGATGCTACAGTAAAATTGAAGCACAGTATTGAAGAAAAAAGTAGAGAGAGTGGATACCCATATCTTGTTCCTGCTGTCAATTGGATTGCTCCATTTACTAAAATATGGCTACCATTTGCCATTATAACCTTTATTTTATTGTGGTACAGTCTTCAATCACTAGCTTTTCCATGACTTCTATGATGAAAGTTGTTAAAGTTTGTCAAAGGCTTTTTTTTTTTTGCATCAATTGAGAGGACCATGTCATTTCTGTCCTTGAGTCCATTTATATGGTAAATTATGTTTTTGGCTTCCATATGTTAAGTCATCTTTGTATGCCCAGAATGAAGGCAACTTGTAATGGTGAATGACCTTCTGGATTCAGTTGGATTCAGTTTGGATTCAGATTAAAATTGAATTCAGTTTGCAAGTATTTTGTTGAGAATGTTTACATCTCTGTTCAACAAGGACATTGCATGAGACCTTGTCCAAATAGTATAATATACAGAATGTTTGAAAATTATATAATATAATAAACAGCCCCTGCTGAGATAGTAAGATCAAGAATAAAAAAACAGATTGAAACAAAAATGTTAAAACACTATGTCAAATAAACATACCAAATAAATACAAACAACATGGCAGTGAATGAGAGGAGATAAGAAAGGCAGCAAAGGGTTAATACTTAAGTCCTATATCAACTGTCAAGAGCCATATGCTTGAGAAGGGACTGGGCAGGGTACCAAGGAAAATTAGCATCACTGCTTCTTAGTTGTTTCTTTATTACCACAGTGACATATAAGGTAAGAGTGTAATAAATAATGATTTATGCAATTATATATATATATATATATATATATATATATATATATATATATATATTACATTTGTATGTGCCAGCTATACTATATCCATATAAAGTAAAAGAAGTATGCATAATGCTTATTTTATTTGATTCTAATCTTTGCCCAGAAAATTTTGTTTTTCTCCACGGTAACATAGATGCAATTAAATACTTTAAATAGATAATCTCTAATGCCCTTTGCAACCTCTAAGTTCTATAAATCCATGAATAATTCAAAAGATGAACACTATAAAATGTAGTTATTACTAATAAAAGTTTCATCTTATTTTAATGTTATATAGCCTCAAATGTATTTCCCTATCAGTTAAAATTAAGAAAATATTTCTAGGCAAGCATAAAATCTGTTTATTTCATATGGAGAAAAACCTTTCTCAGTAATATGCTAAAATGTATGACTTATGATAACAAAAGTCATGCATATTTAGATTCAATAATTAAATTTATGCTTATAGCTCTTAAAAATGAATGCTGTAATTATAAACAAGTAAAATGAGTTCAGAAGGCTTCTGATGAATAAATAAATAAATACTTTAACAACCCAGACCTACAAAGAACAGCTAATGTAAGAATTTTATAGCTTTTATCATTCTTATAGAAAACAAATGATGTATTTAAATTCTTTATATTAAATATGTTTTTAATTTCACAAATATATTTTTGTAACTATTTTTTTTAATTATCATCTTTCCATTCTATCTTGACAGACTCAGAACTAAAATAAAGAGTATATTTAAAACTCTCCTATAATGCTTTGACATGTTCCCAGAGAAACACTAATTTTAATGTTAACTTCTCTGAGCTGAAATACACATGTTCTTAGGATCACTGCTTCTTCTGCCCATGGTTTCTTGATAATTTCCATTTCAGTATGGACATACTTGTAGCTAGAGGTTTCCTGCCTGGCCCATAGTCAGGACAAATCTAGCTACAAATGGCGCCCAACATGTTGGCAAGAGTTTCCACCTAAAACCTGAGAAAAAAGATTCTAAAACGGAGCTAAAAACAGTTCCTAGTTGTCTCTCTCAAGTTAGTGGCAGCCTGCGTGTTTGAGCTACTATGGCGGGTTCCTGGTGTGCTCGCTTGACCTGCAGTATGGCAGGAATCAGGTCACTGCAAGTGGTATATTAAGCTGTGTGGTGGATTTAGCCTTTGCTAGTACAAAACAAAAAAAGAGGTTTCTGGGCTACACGCTGCTTTTATATAAGCATAGACCCACTATTTCTGAGAGTTGATGGCTCCCAGAGCTGGTGGAAAATGTACCACCACCATGTTGGGAAGCTGAGGTGGGCGGAGCCAGCAGCCTTAGCGCCATTTCAGTCTTAGAATGCTGCAGTTTAAAGCAATAGGCTCAAGGTAATATAAAAAATAAGCCACGTAAAGATGGCTACCACACAGAGAATCTGGATTATGTTCTGTTTGATATTTGTAACTGAAGAAAAATATTTGATTGCAAAAGCTGTTGAGTTATGCCAAAATGTATATTTTAAAGGTACCTTGACTTCAAAATTTGGATGTAAGGATATGTTGCTTTGGAAAGGAGCTTTGGAATGTTGCTTTTGTTTCCACAGAAAGCCAGAGGCTGTGGATTTGTTCCAGATTAAGATACATCAGGTTTGACCAGCCAAGACCCCCTGAAAGGGCTCTGATGACACCATGACCCATATGATTCAACATTCAGAATGGTTTCAAGGCAACTGGCTCAGACGATAAACCCTCACAGACTACTCCATAATCCTAAAATTTTCTTTGTGTCCCCATAAGATGCAGCGCCCCCCTCCAGCAGGAAGTAGTAAGAAAAGCTATGCCCAAATTCCCAAATATACCAAACTGGCTTTAGAGATGTGTGAAAGTTAAAACCTTCCTTTTAAAAAAAAAAAAGAAAAAGAAAAAAGGAAGTGCTGTGGGATGGTCTGTATGTCAAATGTGTTACTCTGATTGGTCAATAAATAAAACACTGATTGGCCAGTAGCCAGGCAGGTTTATAGGCGGGACTAACAGAGAGGAGAATTGAGAGAACAGGAAGGTGGAGGGAGACACTGCCAGCCGTCGCCATGACAAGCAGCATGTGAAGATGCCGGTAAGCCACGAGCCACGTGGCAAGGTATAGATTTATAGAAATGGATTAATTTAATATGCAAGGACTAGATAGCTAGAAGCCTGAGCCATTAGGCCAAACAGTTTAAATAATATAAGCATCTGTGTGTTTATTTTATAAGTGGGCTGTCGGACTGCGGGGGCTTGGTGGGACCCGGAGAGAAAACTCTCCAGCTACACATATATTAGTGCAAGTCTTTTGCATAGTATTTAATGGGTTTTTAAAATACTCCATATTACACAGGGAAATATTTAGAATAACCTGTCTTCAGCCAATTAAGATCATAAGCAGCTCATATATTTATGAGACTGTACTAGATAAGAATTTTATACTTGCTAAAACTGACTCATCAGAATCAATCAACTATTGATATCAAAACACTGAGAAGCTATCTTTTAGTTTTATGACTTAAAATGTAAGATCTCAAATTGCCTGTAACATGATATGATCATCTGACTTAAATAATATTAATATTTAGCTTTTAGGTAATAGAAACATTGTCTAACTGTATTGTTCTATATATCTACAAATATTTTTATTTAAATAGGAACTTATTTGCATGTGAAGCTTTCCATACACAAAGTTATTTTCTTCATATCACAGTTAATTAAGACAAGGAAGTTCATGTCCATATGTTCTGTGTATTTTATGTTCAGGAGATTCAGTTGTTCATCCTTGGGGCTGTAGACCATTTGTGTCAGGTCTGCAAACTAGCAGTGGTGTAGATTGTTTTATGACTTGGACAGCAGGAGTTTTGGTCAATGTTTGTTTATTTTGTTTGTTGTGCTTCTTTTTTTGTTTTTGGGTATTTTTTTTCAAGACAGCATTCTCTGTGTAGCTTGGCAGCCTGTCCTAGAACTCTCTCTGGAGTCCAGGCTAGCCTAGAACTCACGGAGATTCATCTGCCTCTGACTGTGGAGTACTGGGATTAAGGCATGTACCACCATCACCCGACCAATGTTTGTTTATAACATCAACTTTTTTTGTGTATACCACATGATGATTAAAATATGACATGGTTATTCACATTACTAGCAGTCATTTGATCTCTTAGAGCTGATCACCTTCCAAAAGTTTAGATATGAATGGATATATTTGTGATGAAAACACAAGGGTAGTCATGGGAAAGATTTGAGAACAGTGATACAATATTTTAAGTTATATTTTTCTGTGACAGACAATAACTGAAGCATTTTCTAATTCTTAGATCATGGTGATCAAATTATATTAAGACACAACACTGACAGATTCTGTTTGCCTAGTGTTCCTACCTACAGGAGAACAAGAGCTCATTAATGTAGAACTGATAAATGTTGGGAGATACAAGCAAATACAATAGATGATATATGTTCAATACATTTTCTGTGGTTAACATAAGGACATTCCAGTGTTATCTGCCTTGTGGCATTTTATAATTAGAATCTCATGCTGATTTTCTGTGTTTGTGAAATGCTTTTTCATCTTCTGAAGGTGTGATATAAATACTAACGGTTCTTTAAAAGTTGTGAAAACCAAAGTATCATATAAGTCATTGAATTGGTGAAATGGAAATTTCCAAGGCAGTGTAAGTATTTATTTCTCTATGAGCTTACTTTATTTTTGGCATAGGTATTTGACATGTTTATCTTCAAGGTAAATCAGAAAAGGAACTATACTATAACCATTTTATGGTGAATTTAGCTATTCTTTTTCTGAACAGCACTTAATGAAACATTTGTATTTACAGATGAACCATAAAATAGGCACAACATGCCACTGGTTGAAGATAAATGAAAAACATTTTGATCAAAGTTTTCTTTGCTTTTTAACTACCCATTATGTATTTTTAACTTTAGTAGTTATGACATTCCATCTGAATTCACAAAAGGATAAAATGTTATTAAATAACTGAAAAGTTGTTTGTAGAATCACTTGTGAATCTCTTGTTGATTTTGGAGAGAACTGATGATAGGAATTAGGGTAATTTTGATTGATATAACAAATAATTTAGACAAAGAAGAGGAAAACCAGAAGTCTATAGGAATTCATATAATTCATATTGGACAATAATACTTTCTTCACACACACACATGCATATATGCAAGATTAGAATCCTGATTTATTATGGGTATGCTGAAACACAATGATAATTAAATAGTTACAATGAAACACTGTATGTCAAGAGATTGGGTTTTGACTTTGACATTGAAGTATAGGCATTTTAAAATTATGAAGTCAATGAAAATGCAATAGCTGTGCTGGGCAAATTAATAAAAAAATGCATCACAAATGAAGGAAAGGTCAACGGGAAAAGGGAACTGAAGAATTTCAGGTTCAAAGTCTATGTTGCATTATAGGAAGTTCTATTTGTTTAAGGTCATGGCTTATGAGAAGTTGTAAAAGAGGGCATAATAAGATATATAGTTCTGTACATTATCAATCTCTAAAATGCTAACTCATATTGAAGAACAAGAAAATAAAACAGTATGCTAACGAGGAAGAAGTGAAATCTCAGGTCTGAAGAGACAGAAATTCCAGGAAGCTAAAGCAGATAAAACCTAAATGGCAGCCTACAATAACATACATATATCAGTACTAAGACACATAAATGAGTCATGAATATGTAAACAAAATGTAGTACAAATGTGAACTGTATAGAAAGGATTAAGAAATGAAGGTGAGAATTCATTACCATTTAAATATCAAGAAAAGTTAAAAAATATGCATCCAAAGGGGAAAATAATATTCAGGGAAAAGTGACATGCTTGTTCCTGTATTTTAAAATGCATATATATATATATATATATATATATATGAGAGAGAGAGTTGGGTAAATTTAAAGGCAAAAGTTTTAGATCTAGTAATATATACATTTATGTACCTTTTTTTCTATGCTTATGTCTTAAAAATGCACAGAAGTACATATGCATATATTTGCCAAAATAGAATATAAGTGATGTGTATTGTGACATATACACAAAATACAAGTAACAATTACTGCCAAAATTTTTACCAATATGTCAGGAATTTTTCCCTTGTTGGTCATATTTTTTAGCACAGTGCCTGACACATGGGAGAGACCCCATGTTTTATTTTATTTTATTTTATTTTATTTTATTTTATTTTATTTTATTTTATTTTATTTTATAAATTTGTCCTTATTGTAATGTAACACTCACAAACTTACATTATAAGGTCATCTTGGAAAGCTAATATAGCTAATGAATACTTTTGAGATAGTCATTAAGTATCTGAAATAAAAGGTGTATATAGTCAGATTAATAAAAACTATATTGGACATGAGAATTTTGTATTTGCTTTTATATTTACAACTCAAAATGTAGGAAAATTAGGGGCAAGGCATGACACCTCTCTCAAAAGAGACTCAAAGCAAAATATTCTATGGAAAAATAAGAAACAGAAAAAATACAAAGTTGAATGTTATCTAAAACCAGTACTTTAAACTGTCATCATCATCATATCATCATCATCATCATCCTCATCATGGTCATCTTCATTGTTGTCATTTGTATATTTCTGTGACATACATTGTTTTCATCATATTCTGTGACAAAATCCAATGGCTTTATTTTACTAAGAGTAGAGAGTGAATTCTTTACAGAGTTCTGTTACATTCCTGCCTTATCAACCAAGACCTTACCTTCCACTATCCTCTTCTTTACTCCTCTTCGCCTCACTGGACCCCTCATTGTTCTCCAGATACTTTAGAAGAATGAATTGTTTTCTCTTCAGATTGGATATTTTAAACCCAGATATCTGAAAATTTTCAGTATATTTTTCTCAAATATCACATTCTCTCTAAAGCCTACCTTGTCTTTTTAATCATAAAATCATGCATATTCTCCATCATTTTGTCCTGCCTTGACCAGTCTGTTAACCACTCTCAGTTTTCTTAGAAATTATCATTTATATGCATTATAACTTCCTTTATATATTTTTCTTCTTCTTTTTCAATGCCTAATAGAGTAGAACTTTCATGTGAATATTTTCATGTTTTCTTCTTTGTAAATTTAAATGTGTTCTGTCATGCCATAACATTTGCTGCTATGAAAATATTACTAACAATACTGATGAGCACTTACCAGGATAATTTAGTGCATGTGGATGGCATACCTTTTGTGGGTAGCTACACCACATTAATGGTTTAAAGTACCCAAGCTGCCAGCTGTTATGGGAATAAAAGCTTCTTCAAATCAAGGGAAAATGAAAGCAACCTTTTAATTTTATGAATTTTCTATAATGTGTGTTTTCCAAGTTTAACATTTATTGTTAAACTTGAAAATCATAAAAAAATATGACATCAAGTTCTTTTTCTACTCCTCATATCAATAAAATTTCTGGTCTTTTAGAAAATGTTATTGTTGTGTAATGATAGAAATTTGTTACAGGTGTAATCATAGCAAAGATATTTTTAATTGTGTAACAGTGAGTATTTTTAATTATGCTGATTATGAAAGAACAGACCATTCATATCTGTGTGGTCCAAAAGTAAGCTCCATAGTTTTTCTGAGAATCACACACACACACACACACACACACACACACACACACACACACACACAAACAAACATGGATACTGTTCCTTTGAAAAACTGAAGAACATTTCTGGAAGATAAACTTTAAGGAATGCTTTTCATAAGTCCTGTATTTTACACGAGAGAAATCCTCACACATCTTCAATTTCACGGTACAAAGAATTTAAAAATAACTTCTTAGTACACTCTGAGTAATTAGTGACTTGACTTAGGACTCCAAGGAAGCCAAGCTTAAAAATAATATGAAGGCCTATTGTATTCACTGTTTTAATAATGTGAAAGCTTATTGTATTCACAGTATTAACAAGACTGTGCTTCATTTGTAGTATCAATGATGGATCCCCAGATTCAAGCAGCAACAACAAAAAGCAGAAATATAAAATATACCACTCTGGAAAAAGATAAAAAAAATTCTTCAAAATAATAAAAATATAATCGCATTTAAAAGACTATGAGAAAATCAGGCTAAATGTAAAGAAAGCAGATGAAACCAAATAACAGCAAATAAAACCAAATTTAATGAGCTGATGAAGGGGTTCAATGTCTCTAATGCAAACTGTTTTTATAAGATTAATTAAATAAATAAGTTTCAAGACTAAGGCTGAAAAAGAGGAGACACATCATATTATTATCAAAAGATACAAAAAAGATCAATGGATCTATCAACTTTAGTGTAATAATTAATATATTTAAAGAATTAAGAATCCCATACTAAGAACTTTGAAAAAAATGTTCAAATCTTCGGAAGATAAAATCCACCAAAATTCTCATGAGGTAAAATAGAAAATATGAAAAAAGCTACAGTTTCATCTAGAAAATACATTCATGAGAGTATCTCATAATTCACTTGTTCAAACTAGAATTTTCCTAACACTAAAGCTACAGAATGACATTATGTGAAACAGAAACACTGACCATTTATTCTTGAAAATGTACATGTAAAATATTTCCAATTATATTTGCAAGTGTTGGCCAGTGAGTTCCCAAAGACCTTAAATATTATAGGATATTGCCAGTGTAATTGTTTACCCTCTAGAATTTGACAGTAAGATCATACTGATGAAGCCATTACGTACTTGATTCACAAAACATGGATATATAAAGTTGGTACTGACATGGGAGTTTCAAAACTACTAGTTAAAATCTTCTATGGATGATACTGGAAGAAAAAATATTCATCACTCCTACCCAGTTTGAAGTCTGAGAGCTACAAAAGTGACTGTTTTAGCAAAGCATGCCCATTGGTACAACAGTGGCATGAATATTATGGAAGTAATCAATCTCTTTTTGATTAAATTTAATCCTGTTTCACAAAATGACATACATACTTAGCACCATTTTGGGGCCAAGAGCCTATGAATAAACAGGTAATAGGCCCTATGGAAGAATGTATTACTATTATTTTATTACATGTGGATAGCATTAAACCAACACCTCATGCTTTATCATTATAATCATAGATTATCTCTTGGCTTTTATCAAATAGGCTATTTTTATTATTGAAAATAGATTCTTCTCTCATACAATACATCCCAACTACAGGTTCCCCTCCTTCCACTCCTCTCAGCTCCCTTTCAACCTCCCCCTCCTCTGTTTGCCTAAAAGGAACAACAACCAAACACAACATAACAAGATAGAATAAAACAAGGCAAAAGCCCTCATATCAAGGCTGGACAAGGTCCTCTGCATAAATGGTATGGCTGATAGTTTGGTGTTTTGTGGGACTCAAATAGGCTTCTATTTGTAATAGATGACTATTAATACAGAGACCCATGATTAATCAAGTTTTAGAACAAAAGATAGAGCATAATGCTCAGCCCTAAATGTAACAGCTGTTTCATATCCCCTTTTCCCAAGATTCAGGGATCAATCATGGAAGATGATGAGGAAAAAATATAGAGCCCAGAGATGGTGGATGAGTATAACAAAACAGTGTTTTCTGGCCCCAACAGTTAAGCTGCCCATATAAACTCATAGTGATTTCAACAGCATGCACAAGCCATATGCACGCTCAAGCCACACTATCTGTCACGCCATGTGGAGAAAAGGTGTGCATGAAATCCAGTTCTTAGCTAAAGACCATTGATAACTGATACCTACTAGGAGGAGGAAAGTCATTTTTCTTTAAGAAAATATGTCCTGGTAGATCAAGCAAACTCCAATTGAGGCCACATATCCAAGAGTACATAACCAGCACAAATTGGATTTCATAGGTTAAACAAAATAAAACACAAAGTTGGGTAGGTAAGGTGGGGTGGATATGGGAAGCATTGGGAGATAAGAATGAATACAATCAAACACATTGTGTGAAATTCTCAAATAACTAATAAATAAAAAGACTGAATCAGTTATATATACCCTACAGCCAAGCTGGATATGTAAAATAATTTCAGACTTGAATATCAGCTAGTAAGCTCCATCACATCAATAACTAATAATTAGAAAAAAACATTTAATCATTTAATAGACAAATCTTAACCATTTAAAAAACTCTAGTTACTAATAACTGCATATTGTATTCATGATATATAGCCACAACAGTCAAATCTGGAGACAGAATTTAAATTAGTGGTTTTGTAGACCTAGATCAAGAGGTAAATGGAGGTGAATGTTAGTTGGTACTGAGGCTTTTTTGATAAGCAGAACTTGTTCTAATACAATATATCTTGATCATATATTTCCCAACTCCCAACTTCTCCCTGTATGCCTTTATGTTCTTTCCTTCTTTTAACAACAAGTAAAGGCAACACACACACACACACACACACACACACACACACACACACACACACAAAACCCTATGAATTCCAATTTGTGTTCACTGGATCTTTAAAAATCAGTTATTAAATTTTAGTTAATCATCGAAAGAGTTAACTATGTTAAAATTTTATCATTGTAATAAGCAATAGCATTATTCTCCAAAATATTATGAAATCTCACTCTTCAATGAGGTCTCTCTTTAAAAATTAATAAACAAAACACTTGAAAACATTAAAATGGTATAAAAGCATTATATACTATCATGACAAGAAATGTATAATAGAAAAAAATGAGACTCTAAGAATATAATTTCACTGGCTTATACACAGGCTACTTGGAGAAAGCTAGAAGAGTGAAATCTCTTCTGAAAATGACGGCTCCATATCTATGAACTAGTATGTGGAAACTTGGGAGAAAAGGTGTCATTGGTACCCTGAGGTACTTGCTCCAGTAGGAAAGCCATCAACTCAGATCTAAATTTGGTTCAGAGAACGGTGTCAGAATCGTCAATCTTCCAGAAACTTAGCAATAACTCCTCTACTGAAGTATAACATAACATTCTCTACAGCAGAAATGCAGATTTATTAAAATTTTAAAAAAGAGCACATTTTAATGTATGCAAACAAAAAGTACCTCATTCTTGAAGTACTTTTAAATCAAACTTAATTCAGCAATTAAAATTAACAAATATGACCATATGTTGTATCCATAAACAAGAGCCAATGTGCCAGAAATTTTAAATGTTTTGTTTTATGATATATACACATATACACACACACACATATATATATATATATATTCCTTCTAAGGAAATATACACATTTTTCAACACACTGAAACCTGTTTAAAGTTTTCTTTTCTTTTTTGTTTGTTTGTTTGTTTGGTTTTCTGTTTTTCTTGCTATTGTTGCTTTGCTTGTTTTGGTCTGTACCTGCTTTACTCTGCCCCTGTAGCAGTTCTCTGACAGGTTGTATCCAGGTAGATCTTAAACTTGCTAAGCAGCTTTGTGCTGGTGGCTGGCTATACCACTCTCAGGGCTATGAGAGTCAGTCTTTACATGCTGTGGTCCTGGCTGAGAGCTGTGTTTAACTAGGAGCTGCATTTAAACAAGAGTTGAATTTAACTGCCCTACTCAAAGACATTGGTGCCCACACTGCGGCAGGTGTCCTTACTTAGCCTGTCGTTTCTACTTAATGTGTCAGCTGCTCGAGTATTCACCATACAACAGAGTGGACCTCTGTATGCTATGAGCACCAGACTATGAGGAAGTAGTATCAGTTGTTTTTCTTTTTTCTAGTTTTCACAAACCTACATAGAAATATGTGCCCCATGTTGAGTGTGATTTGTAGCTAAGCTCTTTCTCTGTTCCACCAGCCAGCTCCCAAATAATGACAGGGAGACTTTTTATTTATTACAAAAGTTCAGCCTTTAGCTTATGCTTGTCCCACTAGATCTTAAAACTTTATTTAACTTGTTTCTATTCATCTTCATTTTTACCTTGAGGCTTTTTGCCTTTCCTTTATTCTGTATGTCCTGCTTTCCTGTTTCCTCCATATCTACCTGGCTGACTGGCCACTGGTGTCTCACTGGCATCTTCCTCTCTCCCTCTGTCTCTCTGTCTCTCTTTGTCTCTGTTTAGCCTAGATTCCTCCTCCTATTTACTCTCTCTGCCTGGAAGCCCCACCTATACCTCATGCCTAGCTATTAGCCATTTAGATATGTTATTAGACCAATCAGTTATCTTAGGCAGGCAAGTTAAACAAATACAACATATCTTTACATAATTAAGCTAATATCCATGACACAAACAAGTGCAACACATCTTTATATAGGTAAGCCAATATTCCACAACAACTAATCTTCAATTTAAAGATAAAACACAACAGTAGAGCAGTATCTGAATTGATGACAGTTACCTTTAAAATGTAAGGGTCAATTTTCAAACTGTGAGTGTTTTCATTAAAGTATCATGACAGCCACATGGATTATTGAGAACTACAATTTAATTATAGTTTACCTCAGATTCATTATACTTCTAAGGTATGCTCAGATATTTTACCAAATAAAAATTAGAAATATTTTGCATGTAGGAACCTGCTAGAGAATCTCTATGTTTTTGAGTGAAGATAATTAGTCATGGTGACACATTCCTATAATCCAAATATTAAGAAGAACAAGGCCAGGCAAGTGAATCACAAGTTCAAGAGCAACCTACACTATGCAAGAAGACAAAATTTTTAGAAAGAAAAAAGTAAGATTTATCCTACTAAAAAGAAAATAAAGTTAAAATCATATCAGTTTGTACTGAGAGGTAAATAAACAAAATAATTCTAGATATATTTTATAAATTATGTAAATCACAGCAAAAATTACCATTTCCATTTGGCTTTCTATAATATCTATAAGTGTATATCAGACTTAAAATATCAACCACATATTAAGGATCATAATGGAAATAGTAGATCTTCTCTCAGAAACTGAAGGGCAAAAATAAGGAGAAGAATGTAATAAAAATTCAAAATATCCAAAATTCACATAAAGCAGACAAAAGTTATCCTTGACCAGAAAATTTAAATGCAATTTTCAATTGTAATGAAAAACACTGCAAGCAATGTGAAAAGAAAAATACCAGCAAACATAAGACAGTAATGGTCACATATAAAAATCTTATAAATACACAGGGTTTTAGACTCCTATGAATAACAGAATACAATGAGCATGACCAATACGTATCATAATGTGCACAATATTATGTAATTTATTGCACAAAATTATATATTATGAATATACAATTTCAACATATTTACATGTGCAGATATATTATTTAATTAGTAAACTGACTGAAAAAATCTATTAAGTGATATCATACAAAGGAATATCCATTTTGGTGCAATTGTTACTGGCTTAGAATTGAGCCACTGTGCCACAGAAGTAGTATGAACCATAGTAACGTATAGAAACCTTACATTTCTATTGGTTTTTGAGTCTCTGTAGTAACTGTTTCCCACTGTATAAAGACATTTCCTTTACTATGGCTGATAACAGCATCAAACCATAAACTATTAACCTAGGTTAAGCACAAACATACTTAGAGTCCAATTTGACAGCGTATTATATCCATTTAACCAAAATAGTAGTACTTTTCTTGCTTGTGCCTAATATTTATTCAACAACATGTTCTGCCTGGACATCTAATAATAAAAAGACATTGGATTTGCCTGCGCTGGTGGCGCACACCTTTAATCCCAGCACTCAGAAGGCAGAGGTAGGTGGATCTCTGTGAGTTTGAGGCCAGCCTGGGCTACAGAGTGAGTTCCAGGAAAGGCACAAAGCTGCACAGAGAAATCTGTCTCAAAAAAAGAAAGAAAAAAAAAAGAAGAAAAGAAATTGGATTTATCATACCAAACTTAGAGGAAGGGACATAATGAATCATAGTCAGTTGACACAATGATAGTCACACTACTGCTGGGTCAGTGGGCATACTTAATTTAACATGATGGTAGAATAACATGCAGTATCAATATGCATAACACTTTCTAGAATAATGAATGACAGCCACTAGGGAGGGAGCATCTAATTCAGTTCCTGCCTGATTTCTCTATGCCCTTCAAATAAACAGTGTGTCTTTCTTCAGCAATAGAAATTTCATACACAGACAAAATCCTCTAATGCTGATAGGAAAGATGTATTTTAGTGGTATTTCTACCTCCAAAGTTCTTTGTTTATGGGTATAAATGTGCATAGTAAATTTTTTTGTTGTTTTGTTTTGTTTTGTTTTGAGACAAAGTTTCTCTTTGTAGTTTTGGTGCCTGTCCTGGATCTCACTCTGTAGACCAGGCTGGCCTCGAACTCACAGAGATCCGCCTGGCTGTGCCTCCTAAGTGCTGGGATTAAAGGTGTGAGCCACCATCACCTGACTGTAAATTCTTTTTGACAGAATAGGTGCTCATTCACAGCACAAACTTTAACTTTATCATAGGCACTGGTTTATTTCCATATCCATTCACTGTTTCCCATTGCTCCAGTGTTTTGGTGACTTGGTATGAATTAAGTTGCACACGGCTCCAGTATCCATCAAAGTCAAACCAACAGTGAGGAAGAGCTCTCGTTTCATTACAGCCTCATCAGATTTGTTGCCAGGCATTTTCTTGGTCTTAGTCATTCTGACTAGTACAAACCAAAACTTCAAAGTAGTTTTAAATTGTGTTTCCCTAATTGCTGAGAATGTTAAATACTTTTTAGACTAGACTATTTCTTAACCAATTTCATTTTTTCTTTTGAGAACTCTCTGGCCACACAAATGACAAAGGAAGTAATACAGAGGAAGAAAATGTTGGACACTATATATGTTTCCAACGTGTGTGTGTGTGTGTGTGTGTGTGTGTGTGTGTGTGTGTGAGTGTGAGTCTGTGTATGTAAATTTATAAATGATAAATTAACAAATGTACTCTTGGATACCTATTTAAGACCGTGTCACAGGCTATTGTGTTTCTTATCTTAAATGTTAGTTTATAGCTAGATAGAGTGAAATAAACCTATAAGCATAAGATTTTTGTGCTGAGTAGTGAAGGTTACTTTAATATTGAGGCCAGCCTGAGTTAAATAGTGAATTCCAGGTCACTTGCACTAAGAATGAGACAGTATCCCAAAATAAATATAAAACTAAAAATCCACAAGACAAAATACCCAATTTGAGTTATGAATATCCACATTAGGAACAAATTATGCAAAACACTAGATAAGTGTATAGTATAACTTTACAATGAATTATAAATCAAGTATATTTTATATTTTTATTACAATAGGCAATTCAATAATAAATTAAGAAAATAAAACTATGAAAGATTTTCTAGAATTTTATTTAAAAATATCTTAAATGTAAGGGTATTAATTTTGTTATACTTTCTACAATAAATAATAATAATATGTTTTAAAAAATGAGTATTGCTTTATTGTAGATGTGATTGAAGAATATAAATTGTTATGTAACTATTTTTGGTGACAGGTGAACACATATCTACCCTAAGTATATGTTGCTAGAGAGCTTCTCTCCAGCTCCCAAGTCCCGCCAGTCTCCAGCTACAAAGTCCCGCCAGTCCCGGAGCTCACTTACAAAATAAACACACAGACTCTTATATTATTTAAACTGTTTGGCCATTAGCTCAGGCCTATCATTGCCTAGCTCTTACTCTTATATTTAGCCCATTTCTATTAATCTCTACTTTGCCACGTGGTTCGTGGCTTACCGGTACCTTACATCTTGCTTGTCCTGGTAGCAGCTCCAGGCAGTCTCTCCCTCCACCTTCCTGTTCCCTCAATTCTCCTCTCTGTTAGTCCCGCCTATACTTCCTGTCTGGCTATCGGCCAATCAGTGCTTTATTTATTAACATATTTGTCATACAGAACATCCCACAGCACTTCCCCTTTTCTTCTTTTAAAAAAGGAAGGTTTTAACTTTAACATAGTAAAATTACATATAACAAAACAATTGTCGAGCAAGAATTACAGTTACAATATTAAAGAAGATATTTTGTCTATCTTATATTTGTGAGTTTAAGGTTTTATATCTAACTTATCTTTTACCATAACTAAGAAAATTACAACTATCTAGTCTTCAACCACATCGAAGACCTCAGAAGGAATATAATGGTACCTGAGAAATAGTAGATGGATGCAAGCAACTTTTGGGAATCTTGTAAGAGTAGACAGAGACAGCTGACAGCCTGGACAGTCACCTAATGTTTTTTAGCATTGTTGGTGCATTTAAATTGGCTACAGGCCTAGAGTATCTGACAGACCATTTTTAGAAGCAGGAATTTTGAAAGACCATCTTATTAAGTTATTTAAATGCCATTGATTGTAGTTCCATCTTATATAGGTCATTATCCTTCATTAATCTTGTATTGAGTTAAAATCTTCTTATTTAGACAAAAAGGGGGAGATGTAGCGGGTAGCCATTCCAGCTTTAGTCTGGAAGTTCCAACCCCCATTGAGGCTTCCGTAACTATCACGCCTACAAGGCGGGGCCAAGGGAGGCCCTGAAGACCTGAGATCGGGACGCGCAGCGCTCTCTTCGTTCCTGGACCTGGACGCGAGAGGTAGACCTAGGAGGGTTCTCCAGAGAACACCGCCGGACTGCGCTGCATCTTTTCCAGAACCCACCACCTATCTTTCCCTTCATTTGTAAGTTACCCACTAAATAAATCTTCTTTTAACTACATGGAGTGGCCTAAGTAATTTCATCAATATCTATATCACATATTAAAATCCTAAGAAATAATTCCAATCAAGTCAAGCTTAATGAGGTTGTGAGTTTATAAGAACTATTATAGAAGAATGAATGACTCAAAGGCCATTGTATCAACAAATAGCCTATTGTTGTGGTTAGTATTTCTAAATTTGACAAAAACTAGAGTCCCTGAGGAATAAAGAACCAATTAAAAAATTACCTTCTTTTTTTTTTCTCTTGGGAACATGTCTGTGGAATATTTTCTTCATTGTTGATTGATATGATATGGGAGTGCCCAGTTCACTGTGAGTGGTATCACTCCCAAATTGTATCAGAAAGCAAACTGAGCAAGTTAAGGAGAAAAAGCCAGGAAACAGCTTTCCTCCTTGGCCTCTCTTTGAGTTTCTGCCTTGAGTACCTTCCTGAACTTTCCTTCATTATGGACTGTAAGCTGGAAGACGACAGGAAGCCCTCCCTCTCTAATTTTCTAATTTGCTTTTAGTTACAGTGTTTATCACAGCAATAAAAATTAAAAACAAAACAAAACAAAAAAACCCACTTGGGACAGAGATTGTTGGATATTTTAAGGAGATATTGAACTTTAATCTTTGAAAGATTAGAAAAGAATCAGATTTTAAAAGTTAGATTCTGATATTATCATTAGGCTTTGGAGATAAACAATAAAGAAAAGGTTATAATTTAATAGTGATTCCTGGTGTAATCAGTTAACAAGAGGTCAATTGTGCTGGATACTTGTGCCAACTTGACTTAAATTAGAAACACCTTAGAAGAGGAAAGGAACTTAGTTGAAGAATGGTCTCCATCAGATTGACTGTGGGCATGTCTGTGGTTCATTTTCTTGATTCCTCAATGGAGGGCCCAGCCAACTGTGGATAATGCCAACCCTGGGAAAACGATACTATACTGCATAAAAAGCAACATACGCAAGCAATGTAAACAATATCTCTCCATGGTCCCTGCTTGAGTTTCTGCCTTCAGGTCCCTATTTGGACCTCATGTCATGATTTACCTAGGCAATGGACTATTAGCTGAAAGTCTAATAAGAACTAGACCCTTTGCTCCCCAAGTTGTTTTCAGCCAGAGTGAATAACAGCAAAAAAGAAATCCAACTAGGACACTCATCCCAACATAGGTGGTGACCTCAGAAATCTGCATTCCTAAAGAAACTTGTAGGCATCTCAGACAATCAGAGAAGTTTCTTCTCCCCTGCAATTGTTACTTCATATATAAATCTTTGGAAATGCCTTCTGAATTTTGAAATTTTCAGAGGCTTTCTGAATATTTTGTTTCATTTACTTCATAACATATTTTTTAATTTATTACAGAATTTAAGATCTCACTTATCCCTCTAGAAATACTTTTCAACACAGCTAAACAACACCTCACCCTTCCCTCTTGATTTTTACCTTCTTTCTATCACCTCTTATACAATGTTCCCTAAACCTTGGGGTGAGTGATATTGATCTTTGATCATTTTTCTCCCCAACATCTCAGTATTATGACACTATGCCAGAGCAACAGTCATATTCTTTTTTGTTTGTTTGTTTGTTTTTTTCAAGACAGAGTTTCTCTGTGTAACTTTGGAGCCTGTCCTGGATCTCACTTTGTAGACCAGGCTGGACTCAAACTCACAAAGATTCCCCTGGCTCTGCTTCCCGAGTGCTAGGATTAAAGGTGTGCACCACTGCCTGGTTATAACAGTCACAAAAGCATTATGACTACAACTTATAGGGGGGGAACCTGCTTTGGGCACTTGAATTTTCACTCAACAAATATTTTTCCCAACATCTTTTCCCTCTCACAGTGAGTACCTTTGTTAAATAGCTTAACTGTTACCGCTATTGTCCTTTCAACCATTTTCAAATCTGTAAAAACTAAGCTCAACAGTTAGTATTTTGTAAAGAAATCTTTTATAGAAGGTTCATAGGATCTTTAGAATTCTATCATCATACCATTACAGTTAAGTGTTAGCTGGTCTTAGGGAGCTAAGTAGATACTAAGGTAGAAATGGTATCAATATGCAATAGATTACAGAATGGTTGCACTATTTTTATTAATTCCTTCTTGGAAAATCATTGTTAGGTACAACTCCCCTATAGTTGTACCATGGCCATTTTTCATGGCCATCTGGCCTTCTCATCATGGAGTAATGCTGCTGCCACAGGGCCGGTGAGCCTCTTTCCCTCACAGATGGTCTTCGTGGGACTTAGTCATGCCTCTCTGCCTGGCTGAGGCCCACAAGAGATTATCGGTGCACTCCCCACTCTGGTGTCTGCTGTGGAGCCAGCTGTCTGGTTCCTGTAAGCACTGGGACAGCACTGTGTTCCCTGCTTACCCACCAACAACCTTTGGTTTCTAAAGGGACTAGAAAATAACCTTTACCCCAAGCATACTAATCACCTAGTATGCACACTGCCTTCCTTAAAAATGATAATTTCCCACTCCTAAAACTAATTTGTTTTGTATTCACACTAATTATTTATGTCTTCCGTGTATTGTTATTAAGGTTTTGATGCCTACCATATACTCACTACCATGACTTTTGGCTACTTTTTTTTTAAATAGATCTTTTACTTGACAGAACTTTTGCCCAATTTTCCAATGACTGGCCTAAGACTCCATTGTTTACTTTCCTTTGCTCCCATCCTTCTGGATTCTCTTAGATTTTACCAATTCAATTTTCAAATCTCAGTAATTCTGTTCTTCCACTGCCTCTACTGTCTCATGTAGCACTGTGGGGATCACAAAGCCACTATAACTATATACCAACCTTAGGTCCCTGCTGAGTCAACTCTTTCCTAACTTTATCCCATGAGCAGTAATCTCTCTCCCAGTTAACTGGGTAAGAAGCACTGCCTCTTTAATACCTAATTTCCTCAGTGATGTCTGTCATTCCTCTCTTGTCTTGTGGTCTTTGATATTCATAAGGAGCTCAGCTAGTGTGAGCCAAATAGTCCTAGTGACCCTTTGAGCCTTTCCATCAAGGACTGATTCATCTTAAAATGCTTCTGATTATTCATCTTTTTTCTCAAGGAGAGAAAGTAGTTATAATACAGTTTCTCCATCTCCACACAACTCAGATTGATCCAATATGCCACTTGTATTCCAGGGTCTCAAAAACCCAACAGTGAATAGTTCTTTAATTGCTCATTGAAAAGTCTTTTCCAGCTCAAGCAATCAAGGTTGCTGATTATGCTTATTATCATAGTTTCCTGACTGAGTCATTTTTAAGGGCCTCAACTGTATGCTGAATCATGAAATTTTCTTTTCTTTCTCTTAAAAGCCAGAGTTCAGGGATACCTTCTACCATGTCAGCCTCTTTTTTTTCTTCATCTTCAGTGTCTCAGTTTTCCCATGAGTTCCAATTTGGGGGATTTCTTCCTCATTTTTTTCCACTTTCCCTGTCTAGTCAGAAGTTAGTGCTGTCTTATCACCCACAACAAAAACCATTACTGATGGGACAGGTACTTATATTCCTGTTTTATAAATTGCAATATGGTCTCTAGTTCATAAGTAGCTTTTGAGGTATCCCCACACTCATGATATGGGTCCCACTCATCAAGAAGCCACATTACCTCTAACAGATAGAGTAGCATGACCACCATGAACTTCCCTCATGGACAGTCCACTATCAGATGGTGTGGCTTTGGTTGTTTGGCCTATCACCATTTTCGAAGAATATGTAACTGCTAGTACATCAGAGAGAGGCACTAACCCATTCCACATGCAGAAAAGGTAGCAATAGTAAGGTTATTATTACATCAGCCCCAACTGCATGTCTCTGTCTTTTTCAGGGACCATGAAGCAGCCTCCCTTCTATTCATCTTGGTTCTGTCAATGCTTGTTTGGGTGTTAAGTATGTTGTGGGCCTCTTCCCCAGGAAATATGAACAAACTCCTATTTACCTGAGATAGGTCATTAACTACAAGCTAGAGAAACTGTTCCGCCAAAGTCTACTTTAGTGACACAATAGTTTTAATTGGGGTTATTAACAAAAGCTTAGGGCAAGGTTTACTTAGATGACTCGAGTGCTACTGTGCCTGCTAATGACTCACCTTAGGGTGAGTATGACTCAGGAAATCTGCCTCAACAAGTTTCTACACAACATTCAGGCATCTCAGACAATCAGAGAGTGTCTTCTGTCCAGCAATTGTTCTCTACTCATATAAACTTGGGAGGGAGACTTACGAATCTTAAAACTTCCAGAGGATCTCAGCCTTGTGTCATTATCTTCCTGGGCTTTGTGTGTTTAAGCCGCTTCCTGCATCTTGTGATCATCCCTTATCGCTACGGCAGGGAAGGTTTCACTTCAGTTAAATATTGATGCAACATGTCTTCAACATAAAAGTATGTGAATGGGTCGTAGAACATCTTGGTAAGATATTATTGAAGTCTTGAAGCACTGCTTCAGTAATAGTACAGAAGTCAGAGATTCCAGTGGGTAAGGTGAAGCAAAACTGTCAAAAGATGGAAAGTGAGTCAATAGTCACAAGACAGTCAAGATTTCAATTCTGAGTGCAATGCTGCTAACAAAGTCTGGGAGCATTAAACTCAGACATGGATAACAAATGGACAGATAAAATAGTTGAAGTATGAAAGTGTGCCCAGTCACTAGTCTACCTAAAAAAAAATATAAAATCTTAATACCATTCTTATAGACGAAGTTAATTTTCTGAACATTTTTGTGCACTGGGTTAAAAGTAAAAATCAGTGGCAAGGACTGCGACCTGTTCTAGAAACCTGAAAATTAAGCAATGTATCTCTTAGCCAGCTAAGCTGTATAGTATTTCCTATCATACTTGTAACTAAAAACTAACAATTTCTTACATTTTGAGCAAAATGGAGAACTGGCACTGAAGGACGTGTCTACAATTGTCATTAAAATGTTGCTTATAGCAGTAAGCATGCAGCTCAGGAACTCAATAGTGGCTGTGTTATCATTGATGTCAATTATAAACCCACATTTCAAATCGCATTACTGAAAATGACATGCCACGCACATAAAATAAATTTTAACTATACTAAGCCCACAGAATTATCACAACCATCAAATCTTTTCTGCAAGGGCTTGGACTGAAGCTGGATGGTTGAATGTCTGCCTAGTGTATGCCAGATCCTGAGTTCGATCTCAGAACTGTAAAATAAGAGAAAGTTTTCACCAAGAGTTCAAATAGATTACTTTGTACAAAGTATATGTCCATAATTTTATAAAGCTTTGTGGATTTACATGTGCTCAGCATAGTATGAGTGAGATTCACTACAGAGGTGAATAATTCATGTGCTCAGCATTGTATGAGTGAGATTCAGTACATAGGTGAACAATTCATCTATCAAGGTAGTTGAACAGAGGTAACTCTAAGATTGGAGCAAAAGTTGCAAATATAAATGTTAAAAAGTGGTTAAATTCTGTGGGGAGAGAAATTAGTTAAATTATTTAATAACTATGGAAAAGAATCTAGAAATAGAAAAAATTAGAGAATATTAGATATACTTCATACATAAAAACATTGATAAAAACTGATCTCCAATTAATATTTTTAATGAGACTTAATATATTACTTTTTTCCTTACTACCTTACAAACCATGACATAAAAATAAAAGAATTTGAATACAAATAACCTTCTTTAAACTAAACAGTTTACAAACCTAAAACCAAAAATCATGGGACATGCAGAGGAAGGGTTGAAAGGAAGTGAAGAGAAACAAAAAGATGAGGAATGTAATATAAATATATTAGATATGGCTATAAAATCATCAAATAAAATTAATCAAACTTACAAAATATTATATATTTTAATATATACCTGAATTTGAAAATTCAGGCAAACAAAAATTCTAATTCACCATAAATCTTTAGTAAGCATGTTATTTGTTGTTCACTGCTAGGTTACAGAAAAATATTAACAGAAAAAAAATACTTATTTTAAAATAATAAAAGCTAAGATTTCCTTAAAAATTAAAACATACACACTTTGCATAATCAAAATATTATGAAAAGATTTTGAGTGTTAATAGAAAATAACTATCTGAATAGAAAAAGAGATGCTACATTTGTGTTTTTTAATCCGAATTTAGTGCATGCTGTTTTTCTTCAACCTTTGAATACAGATCATTCAAACGCTGTACATGTGAGCTCCTTTGATATAGTGACTTCCTTCAGCAATAGAAGAGACTACTGTTTACAAAAGTTTTTCTTATTAATTTGATTATTTCCTTAAAAATGTATTTTAAATCTATAAAATTTGTTCAGTCCTGTAAAGTCTAATCTTACCAGGTTAAAAAATATATTCACTTATCCTGAAATGTTGAATTATTCCTCCACTATTAAACTCTGATAAGTTGAAAGTGATTCTGAAATGTTTGCTCTCTGTTCTTCAAATAACAAGTACAAAACCTATTTAATATTTATGATATAGAGAAATTCAAAGACTGCTATAAAATATTTAAATATAACTATTTATTTCTTATCTAGAGAAACCTTACTATATAAATGTCATCTTATGGATTCCTCTTTGTTTTAGGAGACTGCTGCTGGTAGTATGTTTCCTACAGCACATGGTCTTAATTATTTCTCAGAAAACAAGTAGCTTGATGAATTTACTTTAATTAAAAGAAGAGAAATCAGGATTTAAAGAACAACTCATTATTGACAGTGATACTGTAAGTTCTGTTAGTAATACGAGGGGTTCCTTTTCAATTATTCAAGCAATATGTCTTATAGCTACTTAAACGGTACTCTGCTTCCTCTCCAGCAGAACTAGTTCTAATTTCTTTTTTTCTTTTCAAGGAACTATGGACATGACAGATTTCCCTATTTCCTTTCTGTTTTAGCTCATACCACTATTTTTTTTTTCCAGGAGCCAATTTTGAGAAGGTTCTCAAGTTCGTGTCCATAGTTTTCCCTGAAAACCTCAAAGCCAACGGGTTTATTGTTGCATTGATTTTGTCCGAAAGGAGGCCTGTAGTAGTAAGGAGGAGTTAGCTTCATATCTTTATCAGAAAACTCTATTCAATTTCAGATTAGGGGACCATTTAATGTTACTCTTTTAACATTGATTTGTGTTGAGATTTGTTTTATATAATGCCAACCTTGAAATCAAACGATACTATTTTCCAAAATCATATTCATATACCAATATAAATTTTTTTCTCTATTCATTATGATGTTGATTTTCAAATAAATATCACACTGTTAATTTTGCTTAATTCATTTTTAGGCCATGCAATTCTACTAGTGAGCACTAATATACTTTCATTTATCGTTGAATATATACCGACTTCCCTAGTTCCAGGCACATTTTAGTCTGTGAAAATAATAACAAGGACAAACAAATACATATTCATAAAAAACCCATAAATATCCCTTATATGAAAGGAAGAAAAGGAAATGAAAATTAAAGTATGTTCTTAAAAATTTTAAGATCACTGGCAAAACTCTCAGAACTTGTCTGCATTAAATTTTTGTAATTGTTAGAGTCTTAATAACAAGTGTCATACAAATATCTCTTGAGTCTAGCTCACAACATCTGGAGATTCTTTAATGAATGTGAAATTGAGGGGACAGCAATGGCTACTTTATTATACAAGGTCATAAATATAGTAAGAATCATACTGGGACTCAAAATATCATGTAGATAGCATGACCCTGGAAGATAAAGGAAACTGCATATTCGCAGTGAGAGATTTCAACATGAAAACACTGAGGGATCTAAAAATATATATTGTAGAAATTAAAATTTATATTTAAATTAAAAATTTCAAATACTATAAACCTAACCTCAGCTGTTTAAACAATAATACAGTCCTGGTCTAGGGACATGAACCATGTTAAACCTTGCTCCTCTCTTTATAAAACATTGATAATAATGTAACATTTCATAAGGTTCTTTTGAGGATCAAAGTAGTATTTAAAAATTGATGACAAGCTATAATCAGTGTCTAATCATTTTTTAATTTATTGAACATTTATTTGACTACATTATGAAAGGATGAAACCATAACATGATTTTCCCCAAGTGAAGTAGACCTTAATTTGATTAAATCCTGCTTTCTTTTTCTTTTTAATTTCTAGTAGTAAAGATAGCAAAAATTTATAACAATAAATTTTGTTAAAGTGCAAGGTAAGATAAAGAAATGGACCAGAAAGTTTCATGAAGGCATAACAATTACTTTGTATGAACTCAGTATCCAATCTGTTACTGTTGATCTTAATTATAACCAACATTTCAAATTATAATCAGATGAAAGTCATGCTACTCATACAAAATAAATTTAATAAATAGTCTAAGTATGCAAAGTTTACTGTAGATATCAAAAAATATTTCTTAACAACTTGGAATGCAGCTGAATTTCAGAGTGCTTGCCTACCATGTGCAAAAATGAGATATCCTACCAGCACTAGAAGACCAAAAAGATACTTGTGTTACACAGATTAGAGGTGTGTACATGTTTAGTAGCTCTGTCCACTGAGAAAACCTAATATTAATAGCACCTCTGCATCACAGATTACAGTTACAGCTACAAAGTATTTTGCTAATTGGCATCACCAACAAGAGGAATTGGTATTCCTTGTAATAGTAATGGATTCATCCAGGTCTGCAGCAAGGAAAATAAAAGGTTATTTAACACATCTTGGTGAAGGAGAAAGTAAGGACATCATTATAAAAGACCAGTGTTGTAACACACAAATCCAGAGTTCAATATGTGTTCCTGTTGTGTAATGACTATCATGTTACCTCACATGGGGTTCAACATAAAATGAATTTAGATTATCAAATAAGTGATCAAAAAATAAAAATATTTTTACCTTATAAAATATAAAAGAAAATCCATGAGATTACATAAAAATAATGATTACTCAATAAATAAATTAGGAAAGTGGGAAAGGGGAAATACGTACTGGCTATCACCACCTTGATAATTGTCGAGAATAGCCACCAGTGGCATATACAATATGCTGTTATTCTTACTATTCTGCCCATTAACATTTAAATTATTCCCTTTATTAAGTGCTGTGGTATAATGCTGTTGTACACTGGTTTAATAAAACACTGATTGGCCAGTAGCCAGGCAGGAAGTGTAGACGGGGCAAGCAGACTAAAAGAATTCTGGGGAGAGGAAGGGCTGAGTCAGGAGTCACCAGCCAGACACAGAGGAAGCAAGATTACAAGGCAGAATTTAGAAAAGGTACCAAGCCATGTGGCTAAACATAGATAAAAATTATGGGTTAATTTAAGTGTAAGAGCTAGTCAGTAATAAGCCTGAGCTAATGGCCAAGCAGTTATAATTAATATAAGCTTCTGAATGGTTATTTTAGAAGCAGAACCCAGGACTGTAGGGGCTTGGCAGGACTGGAGAAACTTTCAGACTACATTTAACTATAACTTAGCTAAGTGACTAATATTGTGTCAATGTTGATTATATAATTTTTAGTAAGGGATCAAAATTAATATAGCCAGGTAATATGTAAACATGGAAAATTCAGTCAATGAAATATAGGAAACTACAGTATTTTCCACATTTTTCCTGTGAGTATAAAAAACTAAATTAAAGCAAATAATGATAATACCACCCAGGAGATTTTAATCTAAGCAATGTTCAGCATTCTACACTGTTTCAGAACACCAGAGTTTAAGATGGGAGAAAAGGGCTGGAACATGTTATGAGAATGCCTCCAAAGTATATTCTGCCATCTAAGGCCAATTTTAACTGGGGAACTAAGTTTTCTTTTTTACATATTAGAAAGAATATTGTCACAAAACCTCAAAGACAATAGTTATGGATTGACATTAGTTGAAGAGCCACACTTGTGAATTCAGGAGAACTTAAGTGACTAGAATTCAGAATACAAATTATCACAGAGGAGAGATTTCAAAGACAACATTCTAGAAAAGTTCAAGAGAACTGCCCAACTCAACACCACCATCCTGGTCAGTGTATATGTGTTGGAACTGTTTGAGCTTGGATAAGAACTATAGGAACATATTAGAAAGATCAATGCTGGGAGTGTGTATTGATTCATAATCAGCATGAGGAAAGTTCCATGGTTCTTGAGGCAACAGATTAAAAACTCAGAAGTGCCGCATCTAATTATCAGTAAATAATTAGTTGCAATGCCATTATTTTGCAGTTGTCTGGCCAATTTGAAGATAAGAACCCAGAAAAAATATGATTATGAAAGTGAATTGAATTCCAGATGAAAGACCCATAAGATTTGTAAAAATAGTAAAATCAACACATAGTGATGAAGATTTTTTAATATCCTATATGAAGGCATACATAGTTCATAATAAGAGATATAACAGTTAATTAAGTAATGAGAATTTGATGAAAAATCCTTCAGTAATTATATTATCTGTTTTGAAGTATTTTTTTTTAAAAGCTGGAAGTAAGAAATTACCCAAGAATCATGACACACATCACTTCTCACAATTTATATTCAAATTAAATTATGTGGTGCACCAAAACTTGTGAGTACAACTCATGTGCTCAGAGTAGAATATCAAATATTTGCAAAAATATAATGGACCACAACATCTGACTTTTACAAAGTAATTATTATATTGAATGTCAAGACAGGTTTACACTTAGTCGAACTGATTAATACAAGACAGAATCTTGTGCTGGAGGAGAAACTATCATCAATCTTAACTCTTCAACTCATTTTCAACTTCAGCCTTTCAGAACTTTGACTTTGTTCCTTATTAAAATATGTAATAAACTATTAAATACATACATAATATATTTATAGCAGTAGACACATATAAGTTTAGAATTAATTTTAATCATATTACAATACTTACAAATCTATGACAACAGAAAAGATAAAGTATTAGTAAACCTTGGTTTAAATATCAATTTAGAAGTTGTCTTAAAATAATATTTAAATTACTTTGCAAAATAATTGGAGAGTTTCATCAGCATTATCTTTAGGTGAGAGATGATTAAATTTGGAAATGACCCAGGGGCTGCCTCATTACAAATTGGCCCAGCTTCTGCCATATCATTGTCAGTATGCTGAAATCCACATGTGTATATTTTCTGATTTTAGGCAGTGGTGAATTTCACATTCAGAGAGGTCTTTTATTGCTTTATTATTGCATAATGTCCTGGGTATATTTGATAGAGATTACAATTCAATACAACTGTCATTGCACCTCACTGTTAATGTGATGACAGCTCAGTAGTCACCTGGTATCAACCAGTCTAATGTGATGCTGTCTTTCTCCAGTCATTCTGAGTTACTGTCAGCATTAAAAGCCACAGTCAGACTTACGCTTGATTAGCTTTTCCCACAGATGCACATCACTAAGAAGTTCAAGTTTAAGGAGTTGCAATGAGTGCTGCATGAAAGTAGATGTGGGCATGACTTTTTTTAGTTGTGCCTGTAATCAGGCCAGTGGGATTTTGCCTGGTGTTCAGTATTTAAACAGAAGAGGTAGGAGCTTCTGCAATGGCTTGGCTTGATAATACTCAGTTTTCTCACTGTTACATGAGTATGTAATTATTTTGATGGCCAATGTACTTACAAATCATATACTAAAGTAACATAGCTATTAATCATCATGGTTACGCAGTTCTTTGTGCATTTGAACTACTCCCAGGCAGATGTAAGAAAATTCCCTTTGTACTTAGGACAATAGAGATTTAGAAGAGCCAAACTTCTTGGTTACAGTAGAAGTAATAGTATACATTCAGATATCATGCACTTTAAAATATAATTTTCATGAAATATATGTAGGAAATAACTGAACTAAAAGATCTACTTTCATGAATTAAAGTATTCAAACATTCAAATGTGTTGATAATGCTATTGTACACCTGAAAGAACTTGTAGAGGTATGGCCATATCTGAGACAATGCCTGTGAAGTTCTGCACATGGCCTGGGCTGCTCCAGGGCTCTAATCCCAAAGGGGAATGGCACTGTTAGCTTGATGATCTTTTAGCAACCAGGCAGCATTCAAGACAATAGGAAAAAATGCATGGGAAGCTAGATGGAAGCCAACAGTCAATCACCTTTTATATCCTGTATGTCAGCTCTCTCTTTTTCCTTTGATATCTATTCTGCCTTTGCTTAATAACAAGTATTATTTTAGCAGGACATATCAGCCACATTCTGTTCTTACCTTTATATATATATATATATATATATATATATATATATATATATATATAT
>CABHPP010148525.1:54050-83903 GCA_902168425.1 Peromyscus attwateri
ATATATATATATATATATATATATATATATATATATATATATATATAATTATCAATACTCTTCAATTTTATTTTTTCATCTCCAAAAGATCAGAGTGGCCTGTTTTGTATGGTCTCTGTGCCACATCCTACATTATTTAAGAGAATATCTTTACCACTTTTCTATTCTCCCTGATGCTGAAATTATATCCTTCCCCACTATCTGACTCCTTGGTATCCCCTTTCTATGTATGTCTGCCTCCTCTAGTTTCTATCACTCCACTATTAATCATTAATTTATTTTATTTTCTTTCATGAACATCATTATGTATATGAGTATATAAAGTCTTGTCATCAAATATTCTCTTCTCTAAAATGCTATACTTGAATTTTTTGTAACAGATCTAACCTTAGACAATAACTGTTGTTGATACAGTATTCTATTTTCAGGGAGACACTGGGGACAGAGCCTGGTAATGAGTACTGCAGTCTAAGAGAGTAAAACAGTATTTCAACATTGATGCAAACAGTTCCTCCTGATCATTGCAAACACTTCTACTTTTAAAAAAGTTATTATAAATAAATGATAAAAATAAATTCATCCAATGGTCTAAATCTTGATGTGCAAGTATCAAGCCAAAAACACAAGAAACAGGAAAAAACAAGACAGTTTGTATTCCCTTAAAGCTATCAATTTCAGAGTAATGGTCCCAGACAAAAGTAACATAGCCAAATTCCAGACAAATAATTCAAAGAAATGGTGGTAAGCATGTTCAAAGAAATGAAATTTTAGGGGGACCTGTGGTTGGTATGTAAAATGAATAAAATATTACTTAATAAAAAGAAATGAAAGTTTAAACATGTAAATTATGCTGTGGGATGTTCTGTATGACAAATATGTTAATAAAGCACTGATTGGCCAGTAGCCAGACAGGAAGTATAGGCGGGATTAACAGAGAGGAGAATTGAGGGAACAGGGAGGTGGAGCGAGAGACTGCCTGGAGCCGCCGCCGCCAGGACAAGGAAGATGTAAGGTACCGGTAAGCCACGAGCCACGTGGCAAAGTAGAGATTAATAGAAATGGGCTAAATATAAGAGTAAGAGCTAGACAATGATAGGTCTGAGCTAATGGCCAAGCAGTTTAAATAATGTAAGCGTCTGTGTGTTTATTTTATATGTGGGTTGTGGAACTGAGGGGCTTGGTGGGACCTCTCCAGCAACAAAATTCCTCAGTGAGTTTAAAGACAGTGCAGTCAGACTGTTAGATGAGACAGGGAAGCCAATATAGGTTAGAGAATGGAATTCAGTGAAGAAATAGAAATATTGAATAATTGGATTCCCGGAACTCAGCCTGGTGCCTGGCCATGGATCTCTGTATCTGCCTCCATCTGTCACTGGACAAAGGCTCTATGATGACAGCTAGGTTATTTGCTAGGCTGGTCACCAAAGTAGACCGGTCCAGGCACCAGGCTGAGTTCTTAGAATCCAATTGATGAAAGAGAGGAGAGATACTACAGGTGAGGGACATGGAGATCATGATGGGAGGATGTGCAGAGATGACAGACCACACTAGTGGAAACCCATGAACTGTGGACTGGTGGCTGTGGAGCCCCCATGGGACTGGGCCCTCTGGACACAGAAGATAGTTGTTTGGCTCGAACTGTTTGGGGGGCACCCAGGCAGGGGGATCGGCATCTGTCCCTGGTGCATGGGCAGGCTTCTGGGAATCTGATGCCTGTGGTGTGATACCTTGCACAGCCTTGGTGCAGTGGGAAGGGGCTTGGGCCTGCCTAGGCTCAGTGAGCTGGGCTCTGCTGACTCCCCATGGAAGACCTCGGTTTGGGGGATATGGGGATGCGGGGTGGCTTGGGAAAGAGAGCTGGGGTGGGAGGAGGGAGGAGGGAGGAGGGGGGGTCTGTGGATAGCACGAGGAGTGAGTAGAAAATTTCTTAATAAAGAAAAATAAAAAACAAACAAACAAAGAAATATTGAATAAAAACTAAACTGAAATAATGTGGGGAATGAAAAGCTCAAGAGTCCAGTGAAAATCTCCATGGAAAGTTTCATCAGTAACAAATTCCCACAGAGGAAAGAAAGCTCACACTTTGAGGAAAAGGCAGGGGAACTAATACAGCCAAGCAAGGACAATAGAGTTTAATTAATTTTTTTAAAAACAAAACACACAATATTTTTGAAAAGATTAAATTAATGAATTGTGGGCATAGAAGGATAAAAGCACCATGACAGTGCAAAGAAACTGTTTTTAATTCAGTCATAGCAGAAAATTTCTCAAACATAAAATACAAAGTACACTGGGTACCTAGAATCCCAAATAGATAGTCACAAAGAAATTATAATGATACTAAATATACAAAACAAATAAAGTATATTGAGGGCTACAGAAATGAAATACCAAATCACATTTTAAAACTGACCTATCAAATCACAGCTGCCAACCCAACTATTGCATCCAACAAAAGTGTCATAATGGATGGAGACTAAAACCATTTTGTATTGAATTCAGGCTCTATGAATTTTTGAGCACTGTCAGCTCTACAAAGGATACTGCTAGGAAGTCTTTAGTCACAAAATAGAAGTAGTTTCACACATAAGGATAAGGAAAATACCAAGTACCAGAAGATCAAAATAATATAAATTAATATATACTCCTTGATAATAACTCTGTATGTTAATGCTTTCATTATCTCAGTCAAAAGACACAGACAAGCAGATTGAATTAGTAAACAGGATCCATATACTTATGCCTCCAAGAAACACATCTCCTCATCAAAGACAGCACTGCCATAAGGGGAAAGCATAGATGGAGAAATTCCAAGCAAATGGAACCAGGAAACAATCAGATACCACAATTCTGATATCTGACAGAGTTAACTTCAAGCCAGAACCAGTCAGAGGAGATAAAAAATTAGTTTACACTAGTTGAAGAAGTGAACATGCTGTGCTGATAGAAGGTACATCAGCGTGTAGATAAGAAATATGTGTTAAGTTGTAAGAGCTAGTTAGTAACAAGCATAAGCTATCTGCCAAGCATTTACAATTAATAATAAGTCTCAGTGTGGTTATTTTGAAGCAATAACATGGACACAGAAAAGCTCTGCCTATATCATAGCCTATTTTTTTTATTTAATTGTTGCTAATAATGTATGTGTGTGTGTGTATAATTATAAATATATAAATACAATCTGCCCAGTACATATATGTTGTGGTGATATTTTATTTGTGCTGAAATGTCATGATATTTTATTTGTATGTTAATAAATAAAGGTTGCCTGGAGGTCAGAGGAAATAGCAAGCCATTAACACAAAAGTAAGGCTTAGGTGGAGCCTTTGTACTGTAGTTCTATGAGTTGTGACTTGACTCCATGACTCTGCATCTTGATAGGTTTAGGTTTTCTAAAATTGTCTCCATCTATTGCAAAGAGATGTTTCCTTGATGAAGATGAAGAGTGGTTTCACTGTGACTAAAAGGACAAATATTTAGGATATGGTTATGGAATAATAGGCTTAGTAATGTACCAGTTATAGGTTCCTCTACTGTCCTTGGGTGATTAGCTAGGCTTCCAAGAGCAGGCATGATTTCCCACTTGTTAAGCAGACCTTAAATCCAATTAGAGAGTTGTTGGTTACTGTTATTGGTTGTTTTTTACTCTCTGGGCTCTTTTGTCTCTTTGGAGGGACACCAAGCTCCCCTAAAAAATCACACTCAGAGGCTTATTCTTAATTATAAATTCCCGGCCTTTGCTTGGCTTGTTGCTAGCCAGCTTTCTTTAACTTTAAATTATCCCATCTATCTTTGGCCTCGGGGATTTTCCCATTCTCTTACTTCTGTAAATCTTAGTCTTACTCCGTGGCTTGCTGTGTCGCTGAGTAACTGGCCCCTGGAGTCCTCCTCTCCTTCTCTGGCTACTTCTTTTTTCCCCCAGATTGTTCCTCCTATTTGTCCTCTGTGCCTGCCATCCCTGCTTATTTCTCTCTCCTGCCTCACTATTGACTGTGCAGCACTTTATTAGACCATCAGGTTTTTTTACACAGGCACAGTAACACAGCTTCACAGAGTTAAACAAATGCAAGATAAATAACAGTAACAAACCTTAAAATAATATTCTATAACAGGTTACAGCCAAAGTATGTGTGCATACACTATACCCTTAGGGTTATGGTGCCACATGTGTCATTGTGCTTTATAGATGTCATAACTGGGTGGGAATGTTGGTTGCTTACCTCCTGTGGAAGCTTGCATGGCCCTTTCTCATACCATGAAAACTAGTCCTCAAGGAGGAAGCTCTCAAATGAGATTCATGCCAAAGTCCCTGGTACCTCTATCTGAAATACACGCTGGCTTCAGAAACATAAATTTACCATCTACCATCTACCTCTGGTGGGCAATTCTCAACAATATTCAGCCATAGCTTGTAATATTTGGGGAGTCTCTTTGACAACCTTGACCAACAACTCCATGGGTGCTTCTGATGCCTACTGTTGGGATTTTAGTTCGATAGCCTTTTGCTCTTAGAGGGAACATTGTCAGTGCAGCTGGGAAAAATATATATGGATATTTATATACCAACTTATATACATTATAAATTTTCTTTATTTCCTTTTGGCTAGTTAGTGCAAAGAAGCAATGTGCAGGCCAAGGAAATAGCTATAAAGTTGGATGTGCAGCTCCGTGGGCATATGCTAAGGATTGGTGGATTTACTTTCCAATTGTCAAAATTGTCCACACTTATTTCCAGAGTGACTGGACCAGTTTATCAGTCCTGCCAAGTAGCTGAGGGTTCCCTCTTCCTCACATCCTCTCCAGGATTATGTACATTATTTTGTTGATCTTTATCATTCTGACTGGGGTAAGATGAAATATCCTAGTTGTTTTTGTTTTGTTTGTATTTTCCTAATGGCTAAGACAATGGACATTTTTTAGCTACTTCATAGAATTTTTCATTATTTTTTTCTTAAGAATTCTCTTGGTAGACCACAGTGCTATTTCTTGATGGGTCCCTCATTTATTTGACTCTGTTTTCTGAGTACACTATCTTGGGAATGCTCATTTATTTCCTTGGCCTGAACTATTGCTTCCTGTCTTTTCTTTCAGTTTTGTTTGTTCGATATAAACTTTTAGGCTTTTTATATTATGGGATATTTTTCTATTTTCTTTAACTATGGTGGATAGTCTTGCTGGTAATGTTAGTCTCAGTTGGTCATTGTGGTCTTTTAAGACTTGAAATGCATTATTCCAGGCTCTTGCCTTTCCATGTTTTTATTGAGAAATGATATGTTATTCTAGTGGATTTTCCTTTATATATAACTGGTATTTTTTTTCTCTTAAATTTTCCTACACATTTTCTTTGTTCTGTATACTTAGTGATTAAAATATTTTATGCTGTGGGGATATATTTGATCTTGTCTATTTGGTGTTCTGTGGGCTTCCTATATCTGCAGAAGTTAAGTCTTTCATTTGTTTGGAGAATTTTTTTCTTTTATATTTGAAGGTTCTGCTCTATTGACCTGGAATTCTTCTCCATCTATTCCTAGAGTTCAAAGGTTTAGTACTTCATGATGTCCTAAATTTCCTGAATGCTCCTTTCCTGTGATTTTTTTCTTTCAAGTTTTATAGTATTTGCTTATTTCATGTAGTTCTTCTAACCTGCCTTTGAGGCCTGATGGTCTACCTTTTGCTTGATTTGTTCTACTTGTCAGACCTTCCTGTGAAATTTACTTTTAGATTATTGAGTGTTTCAAATACCATCTTTATCAAAAATTGAGTAATCTTCAATGTCTCTGCATCTTTATTGAATTGTAACCTGAATTCTATATTGAATTTCAAATCCTGGATTGTTTTTCTCATTTCCATCATCCTTATGTCTGAGTTTTCTTGGGCATCATACTGTTATTTATTCTCTTTAAAGTCTTTCTTTTAAAGTTAATTGAGCTGTTTCTTTGTATCTTATTTAATTCTTTGTTGAAATTTGTTTTTTTTTCTGTTAAATCTGTGTTTTGGGTTTATATAATTATTTCTCATTTGCAAATATGTATACAGGACTCAAGGGCTTTGGAGAGTTGGGAGAGATACTGCCTTGATTTTTCCATATTGTTTCTTGGGCTGGTATCTGGATATGTGTACTTTTGTTAATTTTATGTATCATACAGACAGGCCAGCTCGAGCAAGAAGAAAAGATATGAGGGTTAGTTTGAGTCTATGTTTTGGAGTATGATTTAGATTATATGATGTGTTATGATGTTTTTAAACTATCAACTGAAACAAATGTCCAATTTCCTATGCAACAGGGTTAGCTTACATATTACTTGAGGAAGACATTATTTTTTAATATCAAAATTAAAACAAAATGTTTGGCAAATTTGTGATAAGTTGCCCTTATAAAAGAATTAACACATGAAAATAAGCACCATTGTTGTGTTGTCATATAAGTAAGTAATCTGACTGTCTGGATTAGAGGTCACATGCTTTGGTCCTAGGCTATTATTTATTTATTTATTTATTTATTTATTTATTTATTTATTTATCTATTCATTTATTTATGCTGTTTGGGCTTTTTGCCTGGATGTCTGTGTGCATTGCATACATGTAGTTACCATGGAGGCTAGAAAAGGGTGTCAGATTCCCCTGAGACTGGAGTCACAGTCAATTGAGGGCTACAGTGTTAAGGAGGAGAACCAAACTTGGGTCATCTGGAAGAATAGCTCATACTCTTTACTGCTAAGCCAACCTCCGGCCTCCTAAATAATATATGTGTTAAGTGAAAGTATTTCACACTCAAGAAGCTTCAAAGGTGAGAGTGTTTTATGACTATTCACATTTCAAATACATTTTGCTGAAGTTGATTTCCATTAGAAAGAGGGAGGATTTGGTTGTTATTGGTTTTCCAAGTAAGATTTTCCTCCTGTGGTGCTGCCCGATCTCACAACTTGGCAGAAGCCAGCCTTATCAACTGTCGCTATTCTCTAGACTAGGTTTTCAGTTCTGAAATATGCTTTATTTATTTTTTGCCAGTATGTATTCTGCTCTTACCAAAGCATATAGTATCTTCTTCCTTGGTCATCTATCATATTTCTTTGTCTATGTGCTGGTTAGTCTTTTGTCAACTTGACACAAGCTTGGGTCATCTACCAGTACCACACCTTAACTAGAAAATGCCATTTTCTTAACTAGAAAAGTACATTTGGCAAGTCCTGCATCATTTACTTGATTACTGATTGATGCAGGAGGGTCCAGCTTCCTGTGGGCAGTACTGTTCCTGGACAAGTAGTCCTGGAATGTATCAGAATGCTGATGGAACATGAGCCTTCAAAATAGTAAATACTATTCTTCCATGGCTCTTTTTAAGTTTCTGACTCCAAGTTCCCACTATGAGGAAGTTGTACTGGCTTCCCTCTATGATCAACTTTAGCCTGTGAGATGTAATAAACCCTCTTCTCTTCAAGTTACTTTTAGTCATGTTTTTTTATCACAGCAATAGAAATCAAACTAAAACAGTTTATTTCCACCATTTATCTGAAAGAGTGATTAACCCTATGCTAGTCTGTGTTTTGCACACATCTCTATTATAATTATTCTCATAAATTTAGATCAATTTGCTGGTCAACTACTCTTCCACACTGCAGTGCAAATTCCTGGACAGAAGTGACTAAATTGTCATTATCACATTAAAAGATGACAGATGGACTACTGTTCCTCTTCTACTGCTAATGTTACTCAGTCAAAATAAGCCAAGGCATTAGATAGATTTCAAAGCCTGTACAGTCTTCAAACTCAAGAATTAAAATGGAAGTCTTAGTAATACATATACTTAGATATCTAGACAATCAAAACAATAAAATAGAGCCAATTCTTAGAGACATATCAGTAGTTCTATGCCAGGATCCTTGATGCACAGTGTGAGACCATACATATATGGCTCTGCATATTTCTGAAACCTGAATTACACAGTATTGTCTGTTAAGGGGTGGAATCCCAAGGTAACTGATATAAAAATTTAGTCAAATATGACATGAAGGGATGATACTTGCCAATGTTTCCAAAAGAGAAATGAAACAGAAACAAAGCCCCATGGTGAATGTCTGAAGCACGGGTACTATTTGGTAGCTCTACAGGCAACAGACTTCAAGACCTCTAAAGCAGTGTTGCCAAGACAGTGCAGTTAAATGCTGTATGTCTGCATGTTTGCTTAATTATTCAAAATATATAACTGCCTAGGTCACTTATTTTCAAGAAGATTTTCTCTCCTGACAGTTGGCGTATGTTGCCCCTGTGATAGAAGTGACTTTTCACTTCACAAATACATTTCACAAATCCACTCAATTCTTTAGTCTTATAAGATAATTTATTGAACTGGAATTTAGGCTTATATAAATATAAAACTTTAAAAGTACAGAACTTTTCTAATTTGCTTATAATTTTAATAGCATCACAGAGCAGAATTTCTTGTACTTAATAATGTCAAAAAACAATTTATAGCATAATTAAATGTTTTCAAAGTAAAACAACAGTTGTGATCCTAGTAACAAAATACCAGAAAATAAAAACCCCCAAACACCTGTCTACCTCAGTGCAACCTTGTTAATTTCCTAAAACTTTGGGAAATCATCCCAATGCACTCCTATGTTTGTCAGTACAAAGCAGGTAGTGTGGATGAGTGAAGGTCGTGCTGTGGAGTGCTCTGCCATTAACTGTGAAACACATACAATTTCCTCAACACATAGTAGTCAATAAGCACTTGCTATAATTTCTTGACATCTATGCCCGCGTCTTAGTATCAGTTATCCATATTCGTCAAGGAATTCTCATACTACATTGAAACAGGCTGTCCACTGAAGACACTGTTTAAGAGAGTGCAGTGTGTCCTCATTTAAATTAAGACTCTGCTGTACACTTGGGACTGTGGAATTGCCATCTTAACATTTAGCAGGAGGAACTTGGAGAACAAGAGCTGTGTGTGTGTGTGTGTGTGTGTGTGTGTGTGTTCTTCATTACTGTTGTTGTTTTTGAGACAAGGTCTATGTATTCAAGGCTGGCCTCAAGTTCACTAAGTTGCCTGACCTATAACATGACGATGATACAAACCTTACTATAGCTTAGTTCAGTACTCTGTTCTAATTAGACAGGCCACGATTCCTGGCTGGCAGTACATAAAATCTTAGAGAATATTCTAATAGACATTTAGGCACATTCCCTGAGACAATGAAGAAGGTATAGAAACAATATTTTTAAACATGTGTTCATTGTACATAGTGATGAGTTCCATAACGAACATTTATATCAAATGTATCACCTATTCCACAATACTCACTTTTCATATGATCCTTTTTCTTCCTCCTCCCCAATCCAAGTTCCCAATAGCCTCCTTTCTTCCCTGTGTATCCCTAATCATTTTTCAAATCCACAAATGGGGCAAAACATGAAACAATTTTTCTTTCTGGGTCTGAAATTTTGTGCTTTATATGATTATCTGTAGTTGCATCCATTTTCCTATAAATGAATGATTTATTAAAGTTTTATATTTTTGTTGTTGCTATTTTTGAGACAGGATCTCATTATGCATCCTGGCTGACTGAAGCTTACTACATCAAACAGGCTGGCCTAAAATTCACTGAGATCTGCCTGCCTCTTCCTACCAAATGCTAAAATTAAAGATTGATAAAACTCCATTGTGTGTATACACCAGGTTTTTAAATTCATTCATCTATTAATGAACAACTATGTAGATTTCCTGAATTGTATCATATGAATAACACAGCTATAATCACATGTGTACAAGTATCTTTGTAGTGTGTGACTTACAGTCCCTCAAGTGTATATTCAGAAATGGTGTAGTTAGGTCATTAGATCAACATATGTTTAATGTTTTGAAGAATCTATAAACTGCTTACATTTCCAACATTAATGTATAAAGGGTTTTATGGTGGTTTGAATAAGAATATCCTCCATAGGTTGATGTACTCAAATACTAAGTCTTCAGGGATTGACAATATTGGAAAAGGATTAGAAGGGTGGCCTTGTTAGAGGACATGTATCACTGGGGGTAGGCTTTGAAGTTTCAAAATCCAGTGCCATGCTCAGGCTCTCTCTCTCTCTCTCTCTCTCTCTCTCTCTCTCTCTCTCTCTCTGCCTGTATATCACGATATACTTCTCAGCCTCTACTCAAGTGACTTCTAGTATGGTGCCATTTTCCCTGCTGTATTGATAATGGAATAAGCATCTGGAATTATAAACAAGCTCCCAGTTAAATGTTTTCTTACTTAAAAGTTGCCTTGGTCATAGTGTCACTCACAGCAATAAAACAGTACCTAAGACAGATTACAATAAACCTACCTGTTTGCTGGTTATTTCTCTCTCTCTCTCTCTCTCTCTCTCTCTCTCTCTCTCTCTCTGCATTACACTATTGTTATATGTGTGTCACCTTGAGGTTAATTTCAGAAATCATATTTAATAGCTCTTCTGCCTTATTTATTGAACCATGGTCTTTCAATCAAACCCACTATGCACCAATATGTCTACTCTTCCTAGCCAGCTCATTCTATGTCTTCTCAGTCTGGAAGCACAAGTGGGTCTCAGTGCCTACCTCGCATCATGTGGATTTAGGAACAAACTCTGATTCTTTTACTTTCTGGGCAAACACTTCAACCATTGAGTGATCTAACTAGGCCATTTGGGTTTTTGTTGTAATTTGTTTTTATTGTTGTTGATTTTAGTCATATTATTTTAATTTGTTTAAAATGAAATTTTAATACAGTTTTCATTTGCATTACCCTACTATCTAAGGATGTTGAACATTTTTTCTTTATTTTATTTTACATACCAACCATAGTTTCCCCTCCTTCTTCTTGTTCTCTTTCCCTCACCTCCCTTCTACTCTGCATCCACTCCTCCCTCTCCACTCAGATGGGATAAGGTCTCCCTTGGGAATCAACAAAGCATCAGGACAAAGCTCTTCCCCACTATATCAACCAAGAAACAACCTAGATGCCTTTCAACTGAAGAATGGATAAAGAAAATATGGTATATCTACCAATGGAGTATTACTCAGCAGAAAAAAAAAAACAATGACATCATGAAATATGCAGGCAAATGGATGGAACTAGAAAATATCATCCTAAGTGAGGTAACCCAGACCCAAAAAGACAAACACAGTATGTACTCACTCATAAGTGGATATTGGATGTAAAGCAAACCAGTCCCTTGTTACCTCAGCTAGGTAACTAGAAGGACCCTAAGAGGGACACATGGATCTCCCTGGGAAGAGGAACTAGATGAGATGTTCTGAGACAACTGGGGGTGGGAGGAATGTAGATGGGAGGGGGACGGGAATAGGATGGGATCAGGATGGTTGCGTTGGAGATAAGACAGAAGGGGAGACAAACAAAAGAGATATCTTGATAGAGGGGCCATTATTGGGTTAGGGAGAAACCTGGTGCCAGCAAGACTCCCAGGACCCCAGCCAAGCTCCTAGCAATAGTGGAGATGGTTCTTGGACTGGCCTTTCCCTGTAATCAGGTTGGTGACTACCCTAATTGTCATTATAGAGCCTTCATCCAGTACCTGATGGAAACAAATGCAAAGAACCAAAGCCAAACACTGGGCCAAACTTTGAGATTTGGAGGGATTATATGAGCAAGGGGGTATCAAGATCATGATGGGAAAACCCACAGAGACAGCTGACCTGAGCTTGTGGGAGCTCACAGATTCTGAATGGACAGCTAGGGAGCTAGCATGGGACTAATCTAGGATGTTGAACATTTTTATAAACTGCTTTGTAACTGAAAGTTTTCCTGATTCCACCCAGCTCCTTTGGTCCCTCACTCCTGCAGCCGCTCAGACCCAAATGAAAACACAGAGGCTTAATATTATTTATAACTGCTTGGCCATTAGCTCAGGCCTACCACTGACTAGCTCTTACACTTAAACTCAGCCCATTTCTGTTAATCTGTATGTCGCCATGTGTCCTGTAGCTTTACCTGTGTGCCATTACATGATGCTCCCTGGATGGCGGGCTGGTGTCTCCTGACTCAGACTTCCACTTCCCAGAATTCTCCTTGTCTGCTTATCCCACCTATACTTCCTGCCTGGCTACTGGCCAATCAGTGTTTTATTTATCAACCAATCAGAGCAACACACATTGACAGCATACAGAACATCCCACAGCACCGATTCTCAGAACTTGTTATTCTTTTTGTTTGTTTCTTTATTGATTAAGTAGTTGTTTTCTAGTTTTTGTATATTCCAGATTTCAATCTTCCATTGGCTAATATAGCTAGCAAGACTTTTCTGTAGGCTGTCTCTTCACTTGGTTAATTGTTTTCATATGGCTCAGAAGCATTTTTTGTTTCATGTGTTTCCCTTATGAGTCTTAGGTGTTATTCTGGACATCAGGACTTTTTAGGAAGTCCTTGCTGTGCCTGTGTCTTTGTTGTGTCTCCTGTGCTTGTATGCAGGTGCTCCGGGTCTTCCTCAAGCTCTTTGATGCACTTTCACTTTCTTGAATGTAGATATACAATTTTTTCAATACAATATGCTGAAAAGAAATGTTTGTTTTTCTCTTGTAGTCCTTACTGAAACGTATTTGACTAATGATATATGGGTCTATCTCTCCACTTTCTGTTCTGTTTCATGTTCTATATGTTCATTTCATAACAGTACCTTATTTTATCACTATCTTGTGGTGATATTTTATTTGTGCATCAATAAATAAAGCTTGCCTGGAGATCAGGGGGAAAGGTCAGCCATTTTAAGTAAACAAAGAAGTCAGGTAGTACACGCCCTTAATCCCTTAACAGGTAGGATCTCTGTGTGCCCAAGGTAACACTAGGGAACAGAGCCAAGCATGGTGACACATACCTTTAATCCCAGTACCAACCATAGAGACCCAGAGGTCTGTACAGACAGACAGGCAGTGACAGAGCTGTATAGGAAGAGGAAGTGAGGTAGCTGGGCTAGGAGCCAATGAGAGGGCAGAAAAGCAAGGCATATGAGCCTGGGTAGATAGGAAGTCATGCTCCTAAAAAGCTGCAGAGTTTGTGAGGTGAGGTTAGCTGGTGCCTTTCTGTATTTTTCTGATCTCTCTAAGGCTTTAACCCAAATTTCTGGCTCCATGTTTTTTATTTAATAAGACCATTTAGAAATTCGTCTATACTGCCTTTTAGTTATACATAGTAAGTCAGATAGCATATGTCTCCTAAACATCTTTTTTTTGCAAAATGCTTTTGTATTTTCATGAGTTTTGGTGATTCCCAGATAAATTTTAGAGTTGTTGTTTATAATTCTATGGAAAAGGTAATTCACATTTTGATAAGATTTTCATTAACTCTGAAGGTTGCTTTGGACATTATGGCATTTTGATGATATTGATTCTTGTGCATATTTTGTCTTTCACTTATTTCATTTTTTTATATATTTGATATAAAATTTCTACCAATTTGTTCAAGTTAATTTGTAATTTTCTTAGATATTGTAATGGGATGTGCACTTTTTCATTCTTTTAAGACTAATGTTACAGTGAGTATATTATTTCATGGTCATTTTGTGTCCTGCAACTATGCTGAACTGAATATTAGTTATGACAAGTATTGGTGGAGTGTCTTGGGTTTATTTACAAAACCATGCATTTACGATCCTGGACAATTTAATGTCTTCCTTTCAGATTTAGATGTTTTGGCCTTGCCTCTCTGTTCTGACCAGGACACAGTAGACTCTAATAAACAGAAGTCTCAATTTCAGAACTCATCTTCTTGATTCAGGTCTTAAAAGAAACACATTCAGTTGCCCCCTGTGACCACTGTATTAAATGTGTTTGTCATATACATGCTTTATTGTGTTGTTATACTTATTTTTTCAAGTTTTCCTTTTTTAGCTCATCAAAGAAGTTGAACTTTTTGAAATTTTTTTCCATCTCTTGAAAATAACATGCCTTTGGGTTTTGTTTCCATTCTGTTAATGTGCTCTCTCATGATTCTCTATTTTGGGTTGTATAACCTCTGCATCTCTGGCTTAATCCAACAGGATTATCTCCTGGGTAACATTCTTGCTGGGCTCTTGTATTTTATTTGCTTGTGTATTGTTGAGAATATTCCAATATAGATTTACCAGGCATAGCGATCTCTTGCTTTATTATTTATTACATCTTATATGTTTACATTATCAGATTAAGAATGCAATAATCAATTAGTTTGGAATAATCCTATTTTCTTTATTTGCTGAATGTTTGAGAATTAATATTCATACTTATTTAAATATTGAATAGAATCCAACAGCTAATCATTGTTGGGTCCTTTCTATGAGAGATGGCTTTTGACAATTGATTTAATAGTCTTACATTTTTGTTTTTTTATTGAGATTATTTCTTTTTTCATATTCCAAAAAGGAGAGATTCCATGCATCTAGGAATTTAACTTTTGCATTGTGTTTTTCTGTTTGTTGGGTTCTCATTTTTAGAATAATTTTTAATCTATTGTGTTTTCTGATGTTGATTGTAATGTTAACTGTTTTATTCATGATTTCACTGACATGAGCCCTGTCCAGCTAAAGGTTTGTTAGCTTTGTTTTCCCATCAATTATATATATTATTTCCATTGTCCTTTTCTGTTCTTTTCTAGTCCCTAGTTTATGTCTACTTTGTTGTTACTATTTCCTTCTTGGTGCTATTAATGGGCTGGGAATGATTTTTAACCATCCTTTGCCATATAATGTTCTACTATTTTAAATTTTGTATTTTAGTTTTTGTAAATGCTGTTGATATATTTGTTTATTACTGTCACCTTGAATTTTCAAATCGATCTAACTGAAGGAACATATATTAATATACAATTACTTTTTGTCATGCATAATAAATGGTTTTGTTGTTTAATTTTTATACATACATATATCAGTGTACTTTGCTCATATTCATCCACTGTACCATAACATATCTCTGGGTACCTTTCTGACTGGTCTCTTTCTTTTCCTCTATGATCTCTGACTTCTACTTTCATGTTATGTATGCATATATAATTATTCATATATACACATATGTATATATGATTTAGAGTCCATATATAAGGGAAAACATACAATAGTTACTGTCTGAATTTGGCTTATTTTGAAGTTTCACTTATTCCTTGGAGATGACATAACTCCATTCTTTAAGAATATGTATATATATATATATATATATATATATATATGTGTGTGTGTGTGTGTGTGTGTGTGTGTGTGTGTGTGTGTGTGTGTGTGTGAATGTGTTAATAAGAGGCATGGTATTGTTCCATAGTGGTACTGGGAAAAGACATTGTAGAGTATTAATGTTTATCATTTATGGAATTATTAACAAAGAGAAAGAATAAAACCTGTATAAAGTAAAACAACTTGCCATAGATAACTACAGGGCTGAAACTGTCAGTGAATGCTGCTTTCTTCAGCAATAAAAATAAAGGTTGACAAAGCATTTGTTACAGCTTAATCTGTCATTTAGTGAGTTTTAAAGCTGTCATGGATGTCCTGCTAGTATAGCACAAGTCTATATGCCATAGATTCCATTGACACTAAACTCCATTTAAAAGCTTTAAAAATATACTGGTTCTTGTTTTGACTTTCACAACTTTTGATACAATAATTTTGGCTGTCTTTTAAGAAACAGAAATCAGTGATTTTATAACGCTAGAGAATTTGTGGTAGCAAAATCTGCATTTTGTCCCTCTGGTGAGAGAGTACACAAGGTGACAGCAAGATGAGAGCCAAGCATACAGCAATGCTCTAAGTAAATGTGAAGAGTTTTGACTTGTAAACAGGGAATAGAGAAAGGAGAAGTAAGTAGTGATGGACTAGGTTGGATCTAAAGATCTTTTTTATGGGAAGTAGATATAGAGATTAGCTACAGAAATTAAGTATTAGACTGGATAGTCATGTTATTAATTCTCATATAATAATAAGCTATGTTTTCAAGAGTATATGATAGGCTTTCTCTTTCACAAGAAAAGATAAGCATGCACCAATGTATTAGGTTCTAGACAGTTGGCCCAAGCCATTTCTTACCCTATGCGTATGAACAACTGTGGTCTCCGTCAGCCTCAATATTCTATAGCTTCTTTTCTTCCAAACCTGGGACATATAATTCGAGCCATGATTTGCACTAATCAAAAGGATGTGACATGACTATTGTTTATACAACTAGCTTAAGGATCTCTAGTCTAGGAAAATGAATAATCTAAGCTAGGATACTCATGTGCTTCTGTGCAATTTTGACTTTCTTTTTCACTCTGAAGTCAAATCAAGCAGATAAAACCTCATTTGGCACAACTAAAAGCCCAAATAGCAGTACATATAATGGAGATTTTCTTTTAAGCACTCTTGTAGGTTAGTGTTAATTGTCCAATTGATAGGAGCTGATCTCCTACATGATAAATTCCATGCTCAGTCATGAAACAGTATCTAGACTCTTGGAATGCCTGTGAAGGGTTATGTTGGTTATGGTAGCTGAGGTGGGAAGACCTATATAGAAGCAGGTCTTCCCTGAATAGAGAGGAGACAGTGAGCTGGGCACAGCATGAGTACTCTCTATTTCCCTCCTGGTTATTTCCCCACAAAGTGGACCACATCCTTGAACTGTGAGTGGATCAACCCTTTTTTCCATTAAATTGCTTTTGTATTTTTATCACAGCAACAGAAAAGTAACTAAGAAAACATCCAGATTTGCTTGAGAATGAACAAGATGATACATATATACTAGAATTATTTTCAAACTATAAATATAAATGGATAATGTGGTACAAACAAAATACAAGAAAAATAACTATTACAGAAAAAATGGAAAATATATGGATACACAAGTATTTCAAAATACCATTAAATTTAAATATTTTAAATAATTTTATAGTTGTATAAGTTTTATTGGTTTCCAAGGGCTCCTGTGTATTTTAATCCCTTTGATAAAAGGTCACAAAGAGTTGACAGACATATTCTGGTCTGCAAAACACAGTTTGAACAGCATTAAATGCAAACCTAAGGAGCTGGAGAGGGGACTCAGTGGTTATCTATCCATGCTTGCTGAGCTTGCAGAGGACTGTGGTAGTTCCCAAGACCCATGTCAGGCAACTTACAACAGTTTTTTACTCCAGCTCCAAATAATATGGTACTCTCTATAGCCTCTATGGGCACACCACACACACACACACACACACACACACACACACACACACACACACACAGGAGGCAGGGGTAGAGGGAGAGAGAAAGAAAGAAACTTCTTAAAATTACCAGACTCTATTCAAAGTCAAATAACTTAGATTATCTCACTGAGGTTAAAACATACATGATCCAAAGGAAGAAATGCAATGAACAACACCAGAAAAGCAAATCTACAATGTCAGGACTCTAAGCACACGTTTGCTAGAACACAAACCAGAGACATAGTTAATAAATTCAGAGTTACTGGATCGTCTGTTTATGGCTAGGTAGAAATACAGGAGTGATGGCGAATAGGAATAGGAGAGTTTGAAAGACAGAAGTGGAATTTCTGAATCTAAGAATATAAGTTTGAATTTCCTGTCATATTTTAAATTTCATTACAAAAAAAATGTAGAAATGTTCCCTATCTAAATTATTGCCTGACCCTTTGTTCAAACTGCATTTTTTTGGTTGCTGTTTCAATGCTGTCTTGTACCAAATATCTTCTCTGTTCTCTTTCCAAAGTATAGACCTTTTCCTTTCTCAGATGCAATTATTTATAAGCATTCACACATTATAGTATACTATCTTTATTTTTAACTTGCATTTTGTGGAGAACAATGACCTGATAAGTGATTAGTGATTGACATTCATTAATCTAATATTAAAATTTTAGAGCTGGGAGATTTTTGACATTTCCACCCCCGTTCATGGAAAACTGTCTTCGGAATTTTTTAAATGACAAGTAAAGTTTAATATCGAAGCACGGAATTTGAATTCTTGACAGATTTAATGATTTTGACAGTACCTAATTCAGATGGAATTTCTCAGATCTCTGGGGACTAGAGAAAAAAGAAAATCCTTCAGTGATGGAAATAAGACTGGAAATAGAAAATATGACATTTGTGTGACTTTTCAACCTCTGGTGTTTACACATGATCAACATATGACCTCGTACAGAACTTTTGAAACCATTGTCATGAAGAGGGGCTCTGTGCAGGAAAGCATTGTGCAGCCACCTAAAAGTTCAGGCAGCAGTACTATATGGAAATAAGTCTACCTGTTGACTCCATGTTCTTCATGGTAATCCACAGAGTATCTCCAACCATCATTGCTGGAAAATAATGAAGCAAATACAATGAACAGAAAACAAAACCATTGACAAGTTTAATACAAAGTCTTGTGGGAGCTTATTTTATGTAAACATTTACATATCTAAAATATACACAGTAAGAGGATTTACTCATAAAAAGATACAATGTTTTCTAGAGTCTAGTACCAAAACAAACAGCCAGTGTTGTTCTTGCTAAGGAGCATAGTTACTCCACTATGCAAATTAAACAAAAATAAAAGAATAGCAAAAGAATAATAATTAACAGTAATCAATAGTGCTGGCATGTTTTTTAAGGGAAGATCTTTAGAAAACTTAAATACTTTATTATGTAGATACTATCTAATTACTTATTTTAAAGATTATAAAGTCAGAGATCTGGGTCACTGGTAGGGTATCTTGTCAATCATTGTTAGAGATTTGAGTTCAGATTCCTAGGATAATTCTTCATTTAATTCCCTGCCAGTAACAAACATGCTGAACTGTATTTTACAAGGCTGTACAGTTTTTTTTCGTAAGCTTATTTATTTTTATTTTAGGTGTGTGGTTGCTTATATGTATGTAATGCAACTGCTTGTGTTCCTAGTACAGCAAGAGGTCAAAGACAGTGTCAGATACCTGGAAATGGAGTTATAGACATTTTTGAAACAATGTAACAGCAGCAAGTGCTCTTGACTGTGAGCTATAGGTCTACTCCTGGTTGTGGCTCTGTGTGTGTGAGTTAGGGGGTGTAATGTTCATGAAGTTGTTTGCATGTATGTGTGCATATATGTTTTTGTATATGTATGTACAGAGGCTAGAAACCAATGTCCATTATCTTCTTTGATTGACTTCCACATTATTTATTTTTAGAAGGAATGTTAAACTTTTATTAAAAAAACAACAACAAAAAATGCCCTTGTGAGCATTAACTGTCAACTGGATACAGCCTGGAATCACCCAGAAACAGTGTCTCAGTTCTCACTATGTAGCTATGGTGAGCCTAGATCTTGATATTCAGGCCAGGTGGGCCTCTAGCTCACAGAGGTCCATCTACAATTGTCTCCTGGATTCTGGGGCTAATGATGTGTGCCAACATGCCTAAATAATTGTTACAATTTAGGTACCTTATTTTTTGAGACTTGGTCTCTCAGGGAACCTAAAGCTCATTATTTGCCTGAGATGGCTGACCAACGAACTTCAGATGTCTCCCTCTAATCACCCAGCTCTTGAGTTACAGAAGCATGCTACCACATTCAGTTTTTTAAGTGCAGGCTGGGTATCCAAGCTTAGATTCTGATGTTTGCATTATGTACATGTTACCAGTTGAGCCCTCTGCTGGGTCTTGTGGCTATGGTCCCTGAATTAGATGGTAATTCATTTGTCTCCAGCAGCCCATCATTTCTTACATTTTAGAAGTGGCTGAAATTAAATTCTCTTCCGTATTTTCAATATATATGTAAAAGATGATATATTTGATTGTCAGCACCCTTGCCTCTATGTTTAAAAACTAAGACCAAAAAAACTCCAAATAACTCCTAATTCATGTCCATTGAAACAGTGCCTTGGTAGCATTTATAGAAACAAAGAGCTTTGGAATATGTATTATAAAGCGCCATTTTGTCTATAAGAGAATGTAACATAATCTTAGCCTAAGACCCTAAGACTTACTTATGAGAATACCAATTACTCTATTATCTTTTGAAAATGAAAGAAATCTTATGTGCGATTGTATAGAATATTTTTCCAATTGAAACATTTCCTCTAGGAGGTAGAATAGAGGCTCATGAGACTTAAGAGATAACCAAGCTTCTCATGGTTTGGAAAACTGAAACTTTCCTAATTCACCTGCAGAAGAAGGCTGACTACTAAGAGATTTCTTATAGCTGCCAGTCAAGTCTTCAGAAAGCTCCAGTTTCTGTGAATTGTGTGCACTTAGGGTGGGCAAATGCATTTGAGTCGACCTACTCTTTTAAGCAACCCCTCACCCTGAATCCTTGTTAGCAACTCCAGTAAAAACTTATTGGTTCACCACTTGATCTTTGGAAGAATAACCATTTTGGTCTGTCATAGGTTTCCTATCACTGGTGAACAGATGTGTGTGCCATGTCTACAAGAAATGTCTTACACAACATGTACTTTGTAGTAGCAATGACATCAGTCAGGAAGATGGGTAGTGTGAATTTTATTTGATTGAAAAAAAGGGAACCAAAAAGTTAAGTAACCAAGCCTGCATCATAGAAATCATTCCAACCTCTTGGGGGAGATTTAAAGGAAAACAGTAAGTATAGCATTGGTATTATGTTAGCAACTACTATTCTGAAACATAGGTAAAGATTTAATTTTAAGTTCCATTGTGGGTTCTATATTTTTTTTCTGTTGCTATCATTCTGTTGGGTAGATATTTTGAAGTCAACAGGCTTCTAGTAAACTGACAAAGAGGATGGATAAGAAGACTATTTTGATAAGAATTCAAAAACCCAACATGCAGATACACACACACACACAAACACACATGCACTCACATCTCAAAATATTTAAAGGGATTCTTTTAAGGCTAAAAAGTAGGGTTTTGGAGCTAAATATGTTTCTTTCAGTACACCAATATGTCTGATTACTATGTTAGAAGAGCAGTGTAAAAAAGGTCAGGAAATATTTCCTTAAAATAGAACTACTAGAAAGCAGCTTATGATTGCTAAGACTGTGTACTAAAGAAAATCTTGTGTAAGTTGCTGAATTAAATATATTAAGAGGCCCTAGGACAAGTTTGTCATGAAACAATGTACACCTTTAGAAACAGGATTATTACTAGTTTTAAAATCTGTTCTTTCTCTTTGTTTAAAAGAGCTCTTCTGAATTCATGCTTTTTTCCCTGAATTAAATATACAAGAAACTTTCTTTATTTTATTACCAGCATCCTGGAGAATGAAAATCATATTTTCATTATTGATACAATATTTTTCTTTCCTTTACTACTATTATTCTGCTAAATCACCATAGCAATAAAATGACTCTTAATGACATTGCTACATCTAAAGATCAGAGCATTACTCAACTCTCATGAGAGAGGCTTCTTGCAGCAGATGTTAACTAACATAGAGACAAACTGGAAAATGAACACTCAGTCTGAAATGGGATATCTTTATCAAACCTCTCCCTCAAGGCTCAGATATAAATTAAGAAAAGGAAGAAGAACTGTTAAAAGAACCAGAAATGGTGAATGATTCCATAGAAACAGTCTTGCAGAAAACAACAAACAAACAAACAAAAAACAGAGTTAATGCACATGTGAATTCAGAGAGACTCTGATAGAAAACACAATCAATACCTGCAAAAATTCAAGACAAAAAAAAAAAAAAGCATTACAGAGAAGGAGAAGTGAGGACGAAGTTCCATTCCTAACCTAGAAACTATTTGGAATTATTTCCTGCTGTGAGAGAGAATGTCAGTTCCTCCAGTGCTGTGACAGTAGATAGATCAATCAAACTCCATGATAGGTTCCATGTTCAGGAGTGGTTGACTAACACAAAATGTACTCCATATTTTTGTGTGTATTGACTCTCTTTCTCTCTCCCCCTCTCGTGTGTGTGTGTGTGTGTGTGTGTGTGTGTGTGTGTGTGTGTGTGTGTTGTTATTTGTTTTCTCTGTTTTTGTTTATGGGAGATAAAGTACGTGAAGTTGGATGATTTACAAGGCAGTGAGGTAGGGGATAATCTGAGAAGATGAGAATATGTTTGAAAGAAGTGCATAACATTCCAAATAAAGGAAATATCTATTTGCTTTTCTTTGTCTTACATCTAATTGGTTGTTTATTGAAAAAACATCATTAATAACATTGATAAATTGATATATTGATTTATAGGATGATAAATAAAATGGAACCTAAATAATATCTTAAATAATACAATAAGTAATTGACATGAATCAATCTGGTTTCCATTTTTCAATCTTTCATTTCTTATAGAATTAATGAAATAAAATAAGCATGTTTAAATTAGCCATGCACTAGATACTACATAAAACCCCACATATGCTTTCCAGAAGAAAAGTATAACAAAGGAAATCAATTAGAGTAAAGATTTTGAAAATTATATAAAGAATATATTTGTAAATCACTGTAGGTAGAAGGAATAAATAGTACAACTTGTTTAACATTATTTAAAATTTAATAATAATAATACCTCTTTTCATTTACCTTTGTCTTTCCACCTTGAAAGTAGATGTCACTATGTTGTCAGGCTGATTTCAGCCTTCTGAGTCTTCCACATATCTCAGAAGTATCATAGGTATGTGCCACCACACCCAGCTTCATTTTTTTGTTATTTGAGCACATTTCAAGTTCATCCACTATTTGTCATAAATAATTGTTTCTTTAGTGCAATTGTGATAGCTATGACAAAATCAATGATTGAAATATAAAGTCAAAAGAAATGAGATAAGGAAACCTCCATAAGATTTCCATGTATGTGTTGTACTTTATCTTTCTTAACAGAAGACTGGCAATTGAATTTAGAAAGATAATGAATTCTGCAGTCCTGAAAAAAAGCAACATTCTTTAAAGTTTATTCAGATGTCTCAGTAAATGAAGGATGCAGCTCTTCACTTAAAGATACTCTTACTTATACCTCACATTAGATGAAATGTGCCCTCTGGAATACTAATGATAACAATTAAATATTTTTCTTTTGTAATTTCTTCATGAAAATACTTTTCTGGGTATAGAGAAATAATCTTTTAACAATACTATATACACAGGACAGTAAGTTTAATAACTTTACAATATTAAGTCTTCAGTTTCTCTCACTTGTCACAATTTAAAATTAATTATTGATGGCAAAATTTTTTATTTTCCAAATAGGTTTTATTTCAAGATACTGTGGAACTGTTAATATGTGTATCAGATAGTCTACCTCATGTTATACTTGCTAGTTTACACAAAAGCTCGGTGATTTTGTTTGACTCTTTGTTGTTTTTCATAAATATTTATGTATAATATCATTTTCCTTGTAAACAGAATTTTTCCTGCCCAAAGGGAGAAAAAACAATTTGTGTGTTAATTTTATCTTACTGGTTTTGTTCAGCTTCAGTGGTTGTTTATATAAAGAAGAGATTAGATAAAAGGGAATACAAGCAAGCTCTGGTACTAACGTAAAGAATTTTAATTAGCCATGATAATTTTCCAGCAGTTCAGGTATATTCCACCCCTCGCTTGTAGAACAAACCCAGCTGCTAAGTGGTTGCTGCCAGTAGACCGCCAATATTTATTTGTTTATATTTTGCTGCCCCCTACAGAATAATCAAGGCATTCTTGAGTCTGCAGTGTGTCTTCAACTCCTGGATGAACGAAATCATTTGTTCTTGGAACTCTGATATAAATAATCCTCGGTAATAATGACTACTCACCACTCAGCATACTTGTCATTACTGTGACACTTAAGCTGGGCATTCTTTTTAAAATGAAATAAGGTAACTATTTTCTTTCCAATATCCCTCTTACTCTTCTTTATGAAGATTAAAATCTGGGCAAGGGTAAACCAGTGTCTTGAGTCGTTGTGGGGCCGCACTGAGACTCCATAGTGTGACCTTATTCCAACCTGACTCAAGGTCAGAGAATCCGCGTTTGTTTTTGTCCTTCAAGGATGAATAACAAGACGTTTTGCCAAAGGCGTGGTTACCAGATGTCTTGAGAATTAAGACAGTATTTACACTTGTTTGTACTTTGAACCATGATGTCTTTGAGAGAGGGAATTCTTTTGCCCCCTCTGCTTTGGTATTGACTCATAGCCCTTCTGATGCTATTCTGTGTCTGTCTTTTCCTTTTACATCTTCGCCTCTATTTTTCATATCTATTATTTCTTTATCCTCACTTCTCCATTCAAGACTGTTCAAAAGTCAGGCAGGATCTGCTAAGCTGTGCACTGGCTGTTGACCACACAAGGCCCCAGTGGAGAGCTCCAAACCCATAGTCACAGAGACAGCCTTAATTAACCTCAGTCAGTCAGAAAACAACATAAATAGGAATGTCAGAAAGAGGGGCATAAGCAGAGGTGAGTAACAAGAGTAATCAGTATGCATCATATGTATGTATTAAATTGTGAAAGAACACATTTAATTAAGAAAATATGAAATCTTTACATGGAAAAATTATTAGTAGAAAAGTTAATACTGTTTAAAATTTTCAAATTGTAACTTCAGTGTAGAATTATGGAGTATTGTAGCATGCCTTTTTTTCTCTTTGATGAAATGATCTTGTTTTGCTTTTCTTTGTTTTGTTTTGTTTTGTTCAGGGTCCAGCACGGATACACAGGACAAAAATTGTCAGTAAGAGAGACAGACATTCAATATTCTTTCCAATCATCACTAATCCGTAAACGATGGTTCTTTCCATGAAAATCATGATCTTGGTTTATCAAACATCTATTTCTCTAGGATACTAAATGAAGTAATAGAATCATCTCCGTTTGTTTTCAAATGAGCAACTTACTTAAATTGGGTAAAACCAGTTTAGATAGCACAGAAGCTAACTCCAAAGTGATAACTCAGTATGTTGCATCTTCCTGTTACACACACATATAACTTTCATTTGTTTTATATATTCTCTTACATCAATTCCCAACAGTCATGAAGATAAAAGATATTAGCCAGCAGAGGAGTTAGCAACTACTTACAAATGACTATCACCATCATGAAATAACAACAGCTGTTAATGGTGAGGTCTTAGGCCACATTCTCCCTGATGCCAGCAGATTATTAGCACTGCAAGTTACTGTGAAATCCTTCCTTAAAATGATGAAACAAATAGCACATTTGGAATATCATGTTTTGTTTTTAAAGACATGGGTGAGCAAGGCAACTCAGGTAAGAAAGCTTGCTGCCAAGCCAGGTTACTCAAGTTCCATCTCTGATCCCTCATGGTGGAAGCAGAGAACCAGCATAGCCCTCTTCATTCATTATGGCATGCCTATGTACCCCTCCCCACAGAGATTAATAAATGCTTCAGTGGAAGAATTAATAAAAACAAAAGAGACTGTTTTATTATGATGAGCATTTATCATTTCCCTTTTTTATTAATATATACAAGCAAATTTAGGCTTTTCATGAAGACCTGAAATACTATCTACTACTAAATGTAGCAGCATGCCAGTTGCTGGCCCCACATCGAGTGCATATGGACAGCACTAATTGGACTCAAGGGAGTTAATCACAATAACAATAAGAAAAGGAGACATGAAATCAGGAGGAAGATGAGCTGAGAGGTACCAGGGGGATTTGGGAAGTGGTGATAGGAAGTAGATATGGTAAAGCTAAGTTGTATACATTTACCAAAATTTAAAAGAATACCTTTTAAAATTCATTCATGCTGGTAAAAAAAGTAGCATGCATTCTACCTAGAAACAAAGCCAGACTTTAAATGTGAGACTGCAAGAAAAAAATGTTTAAATATGAAAAGAATCTGCAACTTGCATGAGCCACTGCCTGCATTTTACACTTCTATCTGAGAAATTGATTTGCTTATTTAAGGACAAACACATCCAAAGTTCCCTTAACTAGGACTTTTTATCTTCCATGTGCATCAAGACTTTGCATGTTTACAGCCTCACAAAAACATCCTTTTATCTCCTAATGCAGGGTTATCAGTGCTGAAAGCCTGGCAAGAAAATCGCTCCCCTCTATCTTAATTTGAAATGACATTTGTTTTTCAGAAAAAGGAGGAAAAGAGTGAAAGAAGTGAATCTTACATAAGTCACTTTAAATAAAAGTACAAGATTTTTTAAATGAAGTATTTCAGTTCTAAGTTCTTTATAATTTTAAATATAGTTTATAATGAAGATAAAATACATCTTGTTAAAATATTACATAATTTCCACAAAATATTTTGCTATGCTAAAATAATTCTACTAGTTTGAAAATTTATTTTCTTTCCAAAGAAAATTTTATTGTCTCAAATTTAACAGAAATTTTATCCATAAGAATTTATGTTTCTGTTTAATCATAATCTTGGAACAAAATGCTAACTGAAATTATATTTTTAAAAATAAGCTAGAAATGTCACAATTATTTGAAAAATTGGCATTGCTTGAAAATGTTTAAATATAAACAATTTCATGACACTAAACATTGATTTATAAGTACTTCTTATCTTTAGAATAACTATAATTCATAAAACAAAACAGTCAAAGGAAATATCATTTAAGTTTTGTGACTTTAAAAGATATTTTATTTTTTTATCTTTTAATTTAATGCAATGTGTTTAGGGGTGGTTATGCATACCTGTGTGGTGCCTCCAATGGTCAGAAAGGGGGATTTGGTGCTTTTTAAGTGAGTTACAGGTCATTTTTGCTGCCCAATGCATGCGCTGGGAGATGAATTCAGATTCTCTGCAAGAGTAGTGCACTCTCATAACTGCTAAGCCATCATTCCACCCACAGAACTAATATATGTTTTAATTTTTCTATATTGGATATTTTCTAAGAAAGAGTTTTGGCATAGCGGTAACTTCATAAGAATTATAATATCATACTTATCATTATAAATAATTACATAGTATAAGTCAAATCAGTAAAATATATTTATTGGTTATTGTTGGATTTTTTTAAGGGGACAGGATATAGTTTTTTAGAGTAAGCTAGTTTTGTGTTTGAAATTCCCTTGCTTCAGCTCCTAAGTGCTGAGATCACAGGCATTACCTGACTAGAGCATTTTAAACACAGTGCTGAAGCAGTTTTTAAATAACCTCACATGACACTTTCATTAAACTCCAACTGTTTCTTATCCCTTTAAAAAGATAACTTTTCCAACTGTCTGAATTTTATTTCTCAGGGTTAAATTTGTCTGCTTGTAAATATTATTCAAGTACCAATATGTATTTTGGGCTTCTTTTGAGTTGATTTATTTTGACTAATGTAGCGATATTTGACATTTACATAGGTTATAGCTGTGTGTCATGTACTCATTATTTCTGGCAATTGTATAATTTATGATACAATTATGTGTATATTATAATGAACTTAGATATTATTCTTTGCAGGAACATTGAAAATGAGCCTGTCATTGTTATCGTGAATATAGCAACCTCCATGTACACATCTGTTAATCTATATATATCATCTTTTTTTTTCTGTGATTGCAAATGCAGTATCAGTTGCTAGTCTCATATCATAGTCATAAATTCCTTTAAAATATATTTTCAAAAGTGGCTGGTGACTATTACACCAATATCGCTGATGCATAAACTGTTCAGGTACTCTCTTTGAAAAACCAGTTATCTGTCTTCTGCCTAATCCTCTGTGTCTAAAATGGGCCTTTGTGTTGGAGTCAGCGGCTGAGAATTTTCACTGTTATTTCCAGTGAAGGTTTTTTTTTTTTTTCCTAGAAGACCATTTCCTAACCTTAAAAACATTTTATGTTTTTTCCTGCTCTTTGAAATGCTCCTCCATTTCGAATGGTTTGCTCGTCTCACTTTAATGATTTCCGTGAGATCGTTGTTCACCGTTCTTTCACTGTCTCCCCATGCATGGTGACTACTTTCTTCCACAAAGCAACTTGAACTTGCACTTTCCTATTTTAAAATCTTGATGGACAAAAAATTTGTATCTACTGAAGGAAACTGTATAAAATTTCAGTGTCATACCTTTAAATAAAATTAAATCTTTAAAATATTTCAAATCTCACAAAGAAATAGTTGCCAAGTGCTGAAAATAGTCGGTTATGCTTTTCCAATGTTCAAGATTCAGTTCTGACATTCTCTGTATGGTGGTTCACCATTAATGTGCAATGTGTGACCTGGAAATTAAGGTTAACTTCGCCCACACATTGTTTTTCCAACATGATTTAAGAAAACATGTATCTTTTTTCTATCTTCAGTTGTCTTTTTGTCTATGTTTAAAATTAATCGAGCACTTATGCTGAAATCCTTTCACAAGATTTTTAACAGGACGTGGGTTTTTTTCATTTTAGAATTAATTTTACAATAAGTTTCTGAAGTCTCTAAAAGAGGACATCCAGATTTCCAATGTGGTATATTAAATCAAATCCAATCAATATGTAGAGAGTTCATTTTTAAGAATGCACAAAAATAGATTATTTGAATTAATTTAATTTATAAAAGATTTTAAGCTATACAGTTCAAGGGTCTTACCTTATTATATTTAATCTTTGTATTTTAAAAATTCATTTTAAAGTTTATTTCCCTGGTTTTTCTTTATTGGCATATGGAAATTGCAGGAATTTAAAGAAAATCACTTTCTGACTTTTTTCTCCCTATGTATATGTGTGCTGTATGTATGTGTATTTACCTGTGTGAGCATATATCCGTGAGTGTGTATGGAGACCAGAGTTTGAGACTGGATTGCCTGCCGCTTTATTGATGTGTCTTCTTTCCCTGAGCACGTCACTGTTTGGGGTTGCCTGGTCAGCCCTCCTGATAGCGGTTCTTGCTGTGTCTGTCTGTTGGTTGCTGGGGTACAGGAAGGTCATGTGGCTTTGTGAATTCTGGGAATAAGAGCCTTAGTCCTCACTTTGCCTGGTAAGCACTTCATCCCTCTGAGCCATCATCTAGCACACTGACTTGTAATGTTTCTAATGCATTCTCTAGTTATCATAGCTTCCTTGTTTTTTGTTTCTCGAGACAAGTGTTTCTCTGTGTAGTTTTTTGTTGTTGTTGTTGTTGTTGTTGCTGTTTTGGTGCCTGTCCTGGATCTCGATCTGTAGACCAGGCTGGCGTCAAACTCTCTGGGGCTGCCTCCTGAGTGCTGAGATTAAAGGTGAGTGTCACCGCCACCTGGCTATTGCAGCTTTCTTTAAAGAGTTCTTGAATATTTTCTTTGTATTGTGTTGACAAAAATAATTTTCACATTTGTTTCAAATAGCATACTTTCACTTTTTTCTTTGCTTAATCTTACCAGTGGCTTACCAGCCCAGGCTTGACTCCGCTCAAGCCGCAACACTTGGCTGGATTTAAGATTTTAGTAGCTTGCTTTCTTACACGCGCTTTCTCTCTCTCTCTCTCTCTCTCTCTCTCTCTCTCTCTCTCTCTCTTCACCTTGGACACTAGGTGGCTGTTTTGAAATTCCCTTGGATTTCTAATGTTCTGCGCAGACTTGGTAAGTCAATTAACATATCAAATATTTTAAAGGAAACTATTTAACAGAGAAATTTTTTCCACATTAAAAAAAATGGGTTTTCTGTGTGCATTGGAAGAAAATTGGGCTTTATTTGCAATTTTAGGCAGTGTGACAATGGAACAACTGTATGGGATGATTACTATTGATCGGATTATGCAGTTTGTTACTATGTTTATACTCATTTTACTATTTAAAAAGATAGTCAATTTAAGTGCCAGGATGACAGTTTTAGAAAAACTTGTTAAACCTGAAAAAAATTCAGACAGAAGAAATTAAGAGTGAAGTTGTGGATCATAAGGTTACAGAGAGAAAGCCTGTTTTCACACAGTCACCCTTAATTTATCCGGTAACCGTACAGCAGTCGCCTGATCAAATGACTACACAAAATATTTGGGCTCCAATTGACATGTTGGATTTACGAAGGTTTAAGGAGGCAATAGTATCTTATGGCATGCGTTCCCCATATGTAAAGCAAATGTTAAACTCTTGGTC
>CABHPP010148526.1:2283-16600 GCA_902168425.1 Peromyscus attwateri
GAGAAATAGCATTCTATCATTCCCAACTGAACAAACATCAGAAAAGTAGACAGGCTGACTAGAATTATCCCAAATGGAATCTGCCTGAACTGCTAAGTCTCCCAGAGACAAAGGTGCCATTCACCTCTTTTTCCTTCTGATAGCCAAAACTCGTTTGCATCTACTGACATCCTTTGAATTATTACCCTCCCAGAAAATCACTCAACCCCTGTAGAGCACTTATAACATTCCACTGTTTCTGATCAGACCTGTCTTGTCATCCATCCCCCAACTCAGGCTGTAGTATATCGGCAAAGAAAGCCCACTGTCAGAAATATAGCGAAAGTCCAGCATTACATTCCCGTAATGGTTCTCAGAACTCACATTTCACATTATGCTTTAAGTATCATTCCGGAAGTCTGGCCCTTATCTGACCCTTGAGAGGGATAACAAGCTCAGTGTCTCAAAGAAAATGCAAAAGAGAACTTAGTGCTTTCTGGGGCCTTGGGCTTCAGAAGAATTCATGCCTTTCTTCAAATATCTGTTAAAATTTTAATACAGTGGATGTTAGGGTTTCTCTTAAAACAAAATTGTTCGGCAACAGGAATTTAGCATGTAAAAAAGCAGTCACATGGTCTGTCGCCCGGGACTCCCTCACCAGACTGCCTTCCTGAGGCTGGTCAACATCTGTCAGCATCTTTAGCATAAACCATCAGCTCCAAGCATTCTTCAGGCTGAAACTTGAGCTGTCAGGTCTCAGCTCAGGAGTTTTTGTGTGCTTTCAGGAAAGTAAGATCTGTTTTTTTCCAGGGAAAGCCAAAGGGGGAGAAATGTAATCATAACATTTCAAGACACTCTTCTGTTTTATCCATGGGTAAAAGGAAAACCAGCTTCAGCTGAACTGAGAGGAACAGAAAATACCCAAACAAGTTGAGGGTGGTAAAGTTTTCCTCACACTGCATTCCTGAAACAGGATGTCCTCACCAGAACTGTGTGACCACATGCTTAGTGGGATGGTGTACGGAACTCAGCCCAACTGTGTTACCAGAGGTCAGCATGTGTCCACCTCTTGGCAGCTGAGGATGAAGAGCTTAAGTGACAAATTCCAAACCTCCAGCTTCCCAGATCCCTACACAGGCACAAGAAACTAATACAGCACACAGCAGTCTGCCAAAAGGTATCATATACACTAGCGGACTGTGGGTTTGCACAGCTTTGACATACATCACCCGAGTGTCCAAAACTACTTCTCAGAGTACATCTGTATGTGTGATGCCGGACTTCGCCAGTTGATCCCATATAGTCCATTGCACAATAGGGATGCACTTTTGAACCTAAAGCTGTCCCTACCAATCTCATTGTGAGCATAAAAATTCTCAAAGTATTCCCAATTATTCTTTGTGCAAGAACTTGCCTGTGATGCTAGAGAGACTGGATCTTGAAATTGCAGATCCATTCAAGATGGAAAGACCATTCCAGTGAATGAAGTCTGGATAGCTTTTAGTGAGCTACACAGGCCTCCCGACTAACAGTTACATTTTGCCACTTGACTGTGGTGTAAGTGTAATAATGCACTCAGTAGAAGCCATACTTGGAATTCTGAATTAGGAGCTTCTCTCAGACTAGAAATATGCTAGGATACACCCCCATGATGTTGGGCAGTGGCAGCAGGCAGCTCCTCCTCAACCACACAAGAGGAAACTGTGATGTCTAGTAGGTTAGGCCCATTCTATGAGGTTTGTCCCTGTAATGTGAACTCATAGTGAGTTGATTGGGATGTAACCCAAGCAGAAGCTTGGGTAAAAGCTATATTTGCAATATGGACATGTTTTTTTCCTTCTCACAGCAGCACTAATTAGAAATGGAGAGGCAAGCCATGAGTGCTACTTTGGCAGCTAGTCAGCCCCCTGTCCAGTCCTCCATACCAGTTGTTTGCATAGAGCTTTGCTGAACTAAAGATGCTGTAAATTCACTGCAACATAATCTCTAGAGAAACAAAAACAAATGCTGAAAACATAAAACAGTTAAAGGTGCACTAAAATGGAGCTGCTGGACACCTTGGACACATGCTCCATTGTAGCTCATGAAATACTCTAACCAATCAGGATGTGTGTTCTTGTGGCCATACACAGAATTCATCTGGGTGACTCAACTTCAGTTACAGTAGTGAGGAAAATGGTGTTGCCTTTCTCCTTCAGAAGACACTGCCAGAAGCAAACCATGCTCTGGGCCTCCAGCTCCTGGTGGACCTGCCTCTTCATCAGACCTAAGGACTCATGTGCCTGTCTCCTCTCTGAGCCTGGAGTGACTCGGATCCTTTGGAGAACTTAAATGAGTCAAACTAAGTGTCGATCAAATAGTCTTGAAAAATGCCTTCTAATAAATACGAGAAAGCAAAGCAGGGAGGAGGGGGACAGAGTAGGGATCTGACCATTTGACTTCCCTGAAAATGCTCCGTGTCTTCTTAAGCAGCACAGTGGAGAAGACCTTTGACGTGGGTCGAGTCTCTTCATTTCTGGAACAACCCCTCATCTCAAACCATTTCTGCTCACCTTCCCCTACTACCCACAGTCCTGATTCTCAAGCTACCCAGCAGCCACCTCTACCTCCCCAAAACATACATGCACCAGATTCCATCCCATTCTGTCCCTTGACATATGCAGTTTCCCCTGCCTGGAAGATGCTCAAATTAATTCTGTGCCTAGAGAACACCTTCCTCTTTGAACTTTATCACTGTCAAGTGTGCATGCCCTTTGTGCATTTCTTAAAACGGATAGCTTCAAGCCCTGTTGATGTATAATTGAAATTTGTTTTCATTTTCACATGCTCCTGAAAAGGTGAAGACAACCGTAGGCATCTTTAGAATCACTGTGTCACAATGAACAGAAGATTCAGATTGAAAATAGTAGAGCAAGCATTATATGCATTTAAGAGGCTAAGATTTTTTTCTTCATAGATGTATTAATTTCTTAATCTAATGTTGAAAGACAAAGTCAAAATGTATGCAAAGAAGTCCTTAGCTGAAATATATTGTGTGGTCACTGATATCATCATAGACTTCAGTGGAATTTCTCTTCTTCTTCCTATAGACAAAAGTATTTCAATTTTCCTGATTGTGTTATTGATCTCTAAAGTCTTAGAGATCTACATTTCAGCTTATATGACTTTCAAAAAATTATGCTAGGTTTTTACTTAGTTTCTTAGCAAACAATAAATCTATTATATGATAAAGTTTATCTAAATATCAAAGCAACATACATTAGTAAAATATGAAAAGTATATCCTCCCACACTTTTACAAAGTATAGATTCATATAAAAAAGCACACACTATGATTACTGGCCACAAAGACAGCTGGAGGTCTATGGTATATGGGATCTAAATTAAATTTGGCTAGAAAATCGTGGTTAGGTTGTAATTATAGCCAGTCAGTGGTAGCACATGCCTTTAATCCCAGTACTTGGGAGGCAGAGGCAGGTGGATCTCTGTGAGTTTGAGGTAATCCTGGTCTACAGAGTGAGTTCCAGGATACCCAAAGCTACACAGAGAAATCCTATCTTGAAAAAAAAAAGGGGGGGGAGATTAATTACTTTCCATTTCAACTTCTGATTCTCCTTATTTGTGGTTTACAATGCATTTTGTAAGTATCAATAACTATTCTGAAGTAAACCCATAACAGCAATAACATATCTTAGTGTAATGTTTTGGCTATAATATAGTACTCAGTACATAGATTCATGTGTGTGCATATTTGTGTTACTGGGATTTTTTTATTTAGAATATCTGAAGAATAAGAATCAACTGGAGTCATTATTATTCTAAACTATAGTTCATTCACAAAGACATGTGGGCTTTGATGTATGGCAAATGTTTTGTTTGAAGAATAGCTTTTGTGACTTCAGAACAGATAGAAATGCTAAGGACAAAATGAGAAGTGTGCTTGAAAATTTCTCTCTCAAGAAGATGAGAAATCCGCCAGTGAAGAAATCATGGAGCATCTAGAAAGCAGAAGGTTAAACCAACACTGAAGACATGGCTGACACTGGGGCACTTGCAACCTCCATACCCAAGAGCTTTGGGGTCCTATAGTCAGAGAGTGAGAGCAGAAAAGGCACCAAACAGAAGGAGCTGACAAATTGTAAGTCAGGGCCTTCACAGAGCTACTCCTTCGTTGGAAATGATGGATCAGCAAACATCCACTTGTCAATAAAGAGAATGCGGAAAGCTATTTTTCTCAGCCTGAGTTTAAATGGAAAGAAAACATCCTCAAGAATTCATTCTTTATAGTTTTCCCATCACATGATTCAGGATTCCGATTTGTACCATTTGCACAGTCGATCCCAAGCTGAGAAAGGGTCTTGAAATGGACACACATTAGAAGGGATCTGGGAACTGGAGAAGCATAAATACTCCCTGGTAAAGTGCACCCTCAAGTCAGACAAAGAGGTCTAACTCCACTACCACCCAACTGAACATCAGCACAACCCAACATTGAAAACGATATCACCAGAAAGTCTAGAGGACAACAAATACTAGAGAAACTTTGGACATGGCTTGAATATTGAAAGGTGTAATTGCCCATCACAAATATAAGAAGCACTGTATTTTAAAGACACAATTTATGAACAGTCAGGTGGACCTTTTAGGAATAGAAAGGCAATCATTAAAATTAAGACTGAATAAATGGAAAAGCTGAAGAGACTCTAAATGAAATAGGTTATATAGAATGGTGTACTGTAGATGTTCAGTAACTCTCTTCAGGAGGAACAGTTATACAAGCTTTACAGTATCAGCAGTACCACTATGAGTGACTTAAAGTTACCGATGAACTGTCAGTCAATATAGTTCTTCTGAGGTGGGATAAACAAAATCTTCCATGCGTGAGTGAGAGAGAGAGAACACATGAGAGAGTGTGTGAATGAGAGAGAGCTCACATGAGAGTGAGAATGTGACAGGTAGGTAGGTAGGTAGATAGATAAATAGATAGATAGATAGATAGATGGATGATACTCGAGTACAATCTACTCAAGTACAATATAAAATATAGACAAATATATAGGAAATGTATATGAGGCATAAAGGATAGGAAGGGAAGCTCTAGTGTATTTTTAATATTTAATTATTTAAGTAATTATTTAAAAATCCACTTGCTGATAAAGAGAATGAGGAAAGGTATTTTTCTCAGCCTGAGTTTGAATGGAAAGAAAACATCCTTGAGAATTCATTCTTAATAGTTTTCCCATCATGTGTTTCTGGGTAGAATACTTATTATTTAAACCACCAGAAGACAATGGGAACATGGCAGTTTTTCTAGAACAGATTATGTCTGTGAATGATAAAACTCTAGGAACACATAGATAACAACACATCATATGAGAACACCCTGCCCTCTCTTATCCCCACCTACCCCTGTCAACTCCCTGCTTCCTCCCTAGAAGTCCTTTTCCCACCTTCATGTCCCTTTGGTTTGTCTCGTGACCTATGGAGTTTAACCAGAGCTCTCTGTGTGATCATGGGCGTGGAACTATTCAGTGGAGCATGGTGAGCTCAATAGTGGGTACACAAACTAAAGACAATGACTCACCCTCTCCCAGCATCCATCAATAGCCAATAATTTCCCATGAGCCTCCCCCACCCCGCCGAACACCCTCCCAACCCATGGCTGACCAGCTCTGTCGTGTGTCGGCCCAGTACGAGCAACTGACTAGCTGCTGTGAGTTCATGATTGTACTAGCTGCATTAAGCACAGAAGATGGTCTTTCATAGCCCTTCTCCTCTTCACTAGACTCCTTAATCCCTTCCACCACCCCCCACCCCCCCCCCCCCCCCCCCCCACCCCCGAATGCTTCCTAAGTTATTTCTTGTTTTGTTTTTGTGTTTGAGCATCTTGCTCTTGCTCCGTAGAGCAGACCGGCACTCTGTCAGCTATCACCCTGATTCTACCTCCTGAGGCTTGGGTTACAGATGTTTGCCACCATGCCCCGATTGGTACTGAATGGTGGTAAAAATGTCTACCTAAAAACACTGCAAGTTCAAGGTCCTTATTCCTCCCTGTACATCTGTGCATATACTAGTATCTTTTTGTTTTCCACTGGGAGGACTATGTACTCACTATGACTCACAGGAAAAGATAAGATTATTTTATCTTAGTCTCTAATAAAAGAAGCCAGCAGTCCTTGGAGACATTCCAGGGGTAGAGCTGAGGAGGACAAGACGGGCCTGGACTATCTCACAGTACTAGAAAATAAGGAAGTGCTCAAACATTTATAGCGGAGCATGGGAAAGGATACAGGAGACAAACGTGAAGGAGGTTCCTAGTGACTAGATATGGGATGACTTCACTAGCAGGGTGGCCATCACTGTGGATTATGACCCAGCAGCTACAAGCATTAGTATCCACATAAATAAACAGCTGAAAATTAAATGGTAGAAGGGAAAACTCCTAGTTACCAAAAATAATCCAATTCATGAACTTAGAGAAGAAATTTAAGAATCACCATTTGCAAAGTATCAGTAATAACTGGAATGTTAAAATGAGTAGGCAAAAGTCAAATAAGAAATGGGATATTCACTCTCTCAAAACATGACCTGTAAGACACTTATGGGTCAAAGAGGGTCAAAATAGACACTTTATAGTGGAGAGCCCTCAGAAAGCACCATTGTAACCAAATCACCAAAGTTCCTGGTCGTGGTAGGACAGATGGACACCACATGTCTCCTGACACAGCACTGAGAAGGACACATCATCCATGTGATTTTTCTCAACAACAAAAAAACAATTATACAATTTGAAATTAGTACCAAGGAAACTAAATTCCAACCAAGGGGCACTGAATGAAACAAATGATCACTCATCTTCCCAAGTGTGATTGTGGTGAAAAGACACTGAGGAATAGCTACATATTAAACACGCACAGCTAATGTTTGGTTATGCATCCAGAACCAGATCCTGAGCACAGGACGGCCAGGATGTCAGTTTCCTGAGCTTGACCCTGGTGGTGGAGTTCTGAAAGACGTTCATGTGTGAAAAGATGCACAGAAACTCTGGGTTGATTCTGGAGACGGTTGATAAGACAGTTACTCCAGGACATTGCTTGCTTGCTTGCTTGTTTACAAATCAAAGCTACCACACTTTCCTTTGGCCTCTCCTTCATCCCTCTCAGAAAGGCCAGTTGTTGACTTACTGCCTCTTCCAGATCTGCCCAAAGACCTCAGTGCATGGCTTCAGTAGACAGCCAAGTCAAGGCTTAAGAGGAAGGAAGCAGTTGAGTCTATTGAAGCACCAGGTTCCAACTGTGTTGAATGAGTGTGGTGGAGGCTATGAAAAGGCCATCCTTTTCTGGCTCCCTCTCATCCCTCAGCTTTCTGTCCACATCCCAAACTGCTTTTAATCCTATTGGGAGGGTACACAGGGAGAAAGAAAGAAATAATAATAATGAATTACTGTGTTCTTTGGCACATGAATAACAGTTTCCTTTCCAGGGATTCAGAAATAAAAAATGAGGGGCTTTTAAATCTCGCTTGTGTGTGTGTGTGTGTGTGTGTGTGTGTGTGTGTGTGTGTGTGAGAGAGAGAGAGAGAGAGAGAGAGAGAGAGAGAGAGAGAGATCTTGGGAAAGGTCCCTCATACAACATCGGGATAACTAAAGTTATCTTGACATGTGACATAGGTCTGTTTCCCCACATATCTGTCAGACCAACACCCTTCAGTGCTTAAAACTGCATACCAGCAACAGCAGGACCCCTATGAGAGGGCCTTTCCCCACCCCTTAGCCTATCAGTACATCCTAACTTGTTCTTCCTGCTAAAGGGAGAACATGGGTAGACTATGTTCTACTTGCATCAGAAAACTACACAAAGCACCACGTTGAGAGAGTCCTAGCAGAGGCGATCCATTTCTGTGCTTGCGCCGATCACGGAGAGCGAGAGGGACCCTCAGGAGCGGAAAGGGGGCAGTGCTTGAGCCAGACTCATGTCAGCCAGTGGCTCATATGCAGGTTGTAAATTCTTGAACTCCTTCCTTTTCCATGGCAGTTATTTGCTGCCCAGAGTCCCACAGCGCCACACCCTGGGGCCGGTACCTGATCATCTTCCCACCTCCTTGCTGTGCCACTTGACCACCCGGTCTGGAGCCAGCACTTTTAACACTTCCATCCAGGGACTGAGTTCCACGTGCAAATACATACACTCCATTGAGCTTGCACGCCACACTGCCGCACGTGCAATACTAAGAGGATCCGCGTACCGGTCACAGAGTAAATGGCTAGTAGAAATGGGAAAAGGTAAAAACGTGAACTGCCACTTTAGAAAGGACCGTACCCATTTTTAAAAATCTATCAACGTAAAAGAAATCATGATTCCTGAGAGAAATGTATTAGGAGTGAGAGGAAAGCAGAATCATGGCTTTTTTGTTTTGTTTTGTTCACAGCTGGGTAAAGGAAGAAATGCTTTTTGTAGCAAACTCTGAAAGGATGAGTTTCGCAGCCAAGATGTGTTCAGTGGTGTCCAAGCTACCTCACAGGATGTGAGATTGGGTTTAGCTGTGTAAGACAGCTCTGTGTTTTCATTCTAGCCAGATATCCGCGTGATTCTCAATCAGTCACACACACACCCGCCCCCCCCCCCCCCCCCCCCAGAAAGCAGCAGCAACAACCAGCAACACCACACCTGGCCAAGGCATCCCCAGCCCGCCATCAGCCTAGCTTTTAGCTGGAAATCTCTCGCTTTGATTCACCGGTTCTCACAAACAACTCCAGACTGCCTGTGTAAGATAACACAAGTTTTGGAGCGAGAACAATGGCATCGAACCATCTGTAACTCTTTCTTTGAAATAAAAGAAAAAAATAACAATTTCCACACTCATGTCCTCATTGGGTCCCTCATCCCAACACAACACATACCATAGAAATGGTGAGAGACTCAGGATAGAGCAGTGGGGGATGTATTCCGAGCTAATGATTCACTGTCTACTGTTTTCACCCGCAGTCTGTTTTCTAGAAGAGCCTGGCCTCCTGTCACTCCCATTAATCACAGGGCCCAGGCAGAGTCCAGCAGGGTGCCCCTCTGGTGGCTCAGACAGGGTCTGGGGCATCACAAGATTCACATTAAAAGTGAGATGGGGGTCTTGACTCCTCATTCATTCCCACAATGCACCTCATCAGCATCGGGCTACACAGCCCCCTCTGAGCAACTGGCGCTGCTGGGTGTTGATGTTGGTTTTGGCTTGCGGCCCCCTAGAGCAGCCAGCCAGCCCTTGTGTAAGCAAGTCTGTCTGAATCGCTCTGGGGCGAGCTGCCTTCTTAGAAGTCCTCTTGCCGCTCATTATTTAGCCAGCGAGCCATTACTATTATTAGCTTTGAATTCCTCCGTCTACACTTTCTGTTCAGTAAGATATCAAAGTGTGCACAATCATCGCCCTACCAATTGTTAAATGCCTTTCCCCACTCCCCCCACCCCCCCACCCCTCTACCCCCGTTTCTATTATTTGGTTGACATTCGAAACCAGTCCAGAACTCCGGAGCTTTAAAGCGGGATTTGGGATGGCGGGTTAGTAACTAAACTCCTTCTCACGCTGTTTCAGAAACTTCTAGCGTATGAACCATCTTACTTTCTGTGCATCGTACAGACTATCCAGAAAAATTAAAAGAAAAAAAAAAAAAAAAAAAAGAACAGTATTAAGTAGCTCTTGGCAGACGGTCAAAGCCAGCATTGCAGGGAAGATATTTAAAAGTCTTTTAAGTGAAACTATTTGTATAAGCAGCAACTGTGCATTTCTCGTGACTGGGGAGGACTGTTTTCACAGTCTTTCATGGAAATATTTCTAGACAGTTTCTGTGGCTCTCTTCCCTGAGCTCATGTATTTGCTTCTGCTTCAGAGCAGAGCATTTTAATGAGCAGTTTTATAGCCCAACCTGCGTCCTGCACGTTCTGCAAGGCTAGATTCCTGCCGCACATAACCTTTGCCCTATTTGCCGTTAAAATGCAAGACTTTCCTATAACAAACCTTATACTGTGACTGGGGGGGAGGGGAGTGTGCAACTGATACTTCAGTCCCACCCTTCAGCCCACAAAGTCTACGTTTTAAAAATGTTACTTTATAGTTTTAAAATATGACACATATTAACATTATGATAGCCGGACCCCTTCTTTTTTTAAGGTGTTTATTTCACGTTTCATCCTTTTACCCAGACCAAAATGATGACATGCTCCTGGGCAAATGACTCATTTGGCCTCACTTATAGCCCAGGGAGGTATGTTCAAAGGCCAGATAAACCCCAAATTATTTCGGAAATAGAAATTTAACGAAAATAAAAGACCTCGTTTTCTGTCTTCGGTCTTGCTAATTGTCAGCATTGGACAGTTCTGTCTTCCTTTTTAGACATAGGGTTCTGGGTATTCTCATGTGAAATAGACGTCTAATTGTAAAGAAAAAAAAATCCAAGTTTGTCTTATTTTTCCTGTGGGTTCTGCTTTTGGTATTTCACTGTTTTTCTTGATATCTGCTAAACATTTAAACTCCCCCTTCATTCAAGCAGTAGAACCCCAAACAGGAAGTAGGACCCCTAGGAGGGTCTGGGCAGGAGAAGAAGAGAACCATTGTCCTGAGGAACCACTGCTCCCTCCTGGCCTGCATTCCAGCCTTTTTAACTAGGCTGTGGATTTAAGGTAGACTGCAGTCCCTCGTGACACCTGGCTCTTTTTCTGCCCTCCTCTCATAATCCTGTTTACTTTTTCTTCTTAAGGGCAAGGCGGGTATGCTTTAAAACCGAGTGAAGTAAGTTCAGGCGAACGAAAGGAAATCGACTTCACACAGCAGGTTATGAACTTGCGGAACTCATTAGTTTCAAAAGGTGGTACCGGCAGGAAGCATAAAGGAATTCAAAAACATTTTACCCAGATTTATGAAAAAGAGCCATAAATGGCTACTAAGAAAACGAGGGCTGTGACCAACTTTTACAACTGAAATCCCACAGCTGCCTCAAGCCCTCCCATGGTCGCCTCTGGAGATGGGGATGGCTGTACTTGGACGTGGCCCACAGTGAGACTTCCTAAGCATCCTGTGTGTCTTCTTGGCACTTGTCCTCCATCTCAGTGGGTCTTAGAGAGACCCCCATCCAACACACACAACCTGTTCTGGGGAAGGCAGCTTTCTTTTTAGATGAAAGCTTGGTGACTTTTCCTTTTCTGTTCAGTCGTCTGCCTACCGCAGTGCCAAGTTTGACTGTCTGGGAAGGGTGACGCCTGCTCAGTGGAAATTAGCTGAGATCACATTTGGATCCTAAACCATAGATCCTAACTTTTATGTTAACTCAGACCCTTCTTTTTCCTGAGGACTTATTTTTTTTTTTGGCCCAAGATCATAAATAGCAATTTTTATTCCACCCTATACAAAATCTTCAGTAGACCCTCCAATAACTTAAGCTCTTTGCCTTCCCAGGCTGTCTCCTTACTGCAGAGGTTCTCAAACTGGAGCACTTTTTGAAAATGCAGATGCTCTAGGCTTCACCCAGACCAGTTATCACAGCCTCTGTGATGGGGCCCGTGTATGCTGCTTTCTACAGCATCGCCCTGTGCTTCTCTCAGCAGCCAAGTTGAGATCCAGATCTGACAGGTAGTTAGGACAGGTCCTCAGGTAGTGCCCCACCCTTCCTGGGTCTCAGTGCTACCTGAGGCATCTTTCTACAATGTCTCCCCTTCTCGTATTGAGTACTTGTTAGAGATTCCAGTGAAGCTCCTTGTAGCCATCAACAACTGTCTGCTTTCTCTATCCTAACTACAAAAACCTAGTATAGAAAAATATCCTAGATTCCGAATCCGTGGTACCCCGTGCTTACAGAACCTTCACTGGCTTCTTCTACACATCTGTTGGTCATCTAGTCTAGTTCTGAATAGGAACTTCAACCACATTGAAGCCAACCAGAAGAAAACTCTCAGATACACTATCAATGCTTCCATCCAGCATTCTTTTTCTTTTCTCAGCCCCCTTCACATGAGATTCACACATGCTATGCAAGTACTCTACCACTAAACTATGTCCCAGCTCTTATGGTAAAGTTAGGGGCTCGGTCTGGTCTTGAACTTATGATTACTCCGCCTCAACTCCCAGATACAGGGCTTATATATGCATACTACTATGCCTGGTCCCACTAAGCATTCTCATACCATTCTCTTCTAATTCTTCAAGTCTTTATGAAGAAAATTTCTACTTCTGCTCATAAATGTGATTGAATACTGTTGCTATTTGAATGTGTCCCCCAAAAGTTCATATGTTGGAGACTTCATCTCCAAATTTAAATGTTAGTGGCATTGATAATTAAGACTAGATATTTTTGTGGCCCTTGATGGCACTAGTGGCTTTATTCTTTTAAAGGAACCAGGTAAAGGACTGTGCTAGTATACTTTGCCACATCATCTGTTGACTTCTGTCATGTTCTAAGGTGGCCCCTACCATATACTAGGTGCATGCTTTGAACTGTGCAGCCTCTAGAACATTGAACTAAGCAAACCTCTATAAATGGCCCAGACTGTGGTAGTCAGTTTTAGGAACAGAAAATGGACTAAGTCAGGCACTGTATGAAATGCATTAAAACACAATAAGAAGGACCCATTAGAAAGTTGGTGACATGAAAAGAACGTGAGTTTTTCATGACAAACAAAAATTGAATAAGCTGAACATGTAGGAAGGAGGGTTCAATTCTGGCTTCTCTTACTAGAGAAGGTTGTCACATTGGCCAGATTGTGAATAATGGAAAGATTATAGTAGCTATTAGACAACAGGTCATTTGGATTAAAAGGGCAACATGGCCAAAGGCAACAGGTTGTGGTGCTCCTACTTTGATTGGGAATAGACAATGTCCTGATATAATTGGAGTACAGCATAGAATGCAAACTCTTGTAACTACCTCTTCCTTAGTGGTACACGGGCTCTCACTAGTTTTTCATATCATGTCAGGTGTCTTTAGTCTTTTGTCTACTATAGCCTTTTTGAACTTCATATGCATGTATTGCATGCCCTAAAAGAAAGATTTTTGACCCCGGTATCATGGTATCTGCATGGCCCATGGCAACCAAATCCAGTCTCACTTACCTTCTTGATAATAGTCTTGACTGTTTCCTGAAATGTCTAGAGTTTCCTTGAGAACTCTCCTCTCTTGGAAAACAGTTACACTCAACCATACCCTTTAGCAGCCTTTACTCACTATCCTTAAGATATGTTGCTTCTGACCTGTTCATAATCTCCTCCCAAAATAGATGGCAAAACCTGGGCTTTGTTCCCCTCTTTAATCTTCTGAGAAACCTAGTGCCTTTCCTGTATCATGTGAATGGTTTAACACATAGCAAAGATTAGCTCTGGTGATTATCTGATGTTCAATAAACTGTTTATACCAATAGAGACTTTACAAGTACAACAGAAAATTCTCTTTACACTGCTTCTATGAGATCAATGGGGGATCATTTTCTGCTCTCTGACATTAGTGGCTTATCTTAAATACAGAAGATGGCAGGGTACATTGAAAGATAATCAGAGGAAACAGCAAGCCAAATCAAAGTAGAGTGGTGAAGTAGTATGAAATCCATAAGATAAATCATTATTTCACTTAAAAAGGGGGGAGAGGGACATGGTATTTATACACCATCATGGAGTACATTATAATAACTTATTACATAATGAAATGTCTAGTAACTTGCATTTCTTTAATAATTAGAGAGGTGATGGACAGACAGACACACAGATAGATACTCAGCCATTTTGTATGACTCCTTTGAGAAGTATCTATTTGTAACTATTTAAAAGTTGTTTTTACTGATGCATATTCAAAGAAATAGTTATGAGTTTCATGAAGATATTTCCAGTTAAGTATATCATGTGTGATGACCATATGCACCCCCGGCACTACCTTTTCTCTGCCTTACTCCTCCTGTTAGGCTCCCTTTCCCCTCAGTTTTCCTTCTGCTATTAAGGGGTGTGTGTGTGTGTGTGTGTGTGTGTGTGTGTGTGTGTGTGTGTGTAACTTATGTTTGAATAAAATCTAGAATCTACAAACTAAAGAAAAATAGATATATTTGATTTTCTGAGTTTGACTTATCTTGCTTAATATAAACTCCAGTTTTATTTTATATATATATTAAATTATATAAAAATTAAATATATATATATCTTTTAGCAAATATTATAACTTCATTCTTTTTATGACTAAATAAAAGCTCCATCATGTATATATGCCACATATTCTTTTTAACTTTTATTTGTTAATCTATTTTAACTAATTTTATTATATACATTTTAATCAAAATATGATAGCAACGCTTCTCCCTTCCCTTCCCTCCTTCAAGCCTCTC
>CABHPP010148527.1:0-32607 GCA_902168425.1 Peromyscus attwateri
TGCCTCCCGAGTGCTGGGATTAAAGGCGTGCGCCACCACTGCCCGTTCTTTTTTTTTTGAGACGGGTTTCTCTGTAATAGCTCTGACTGTCCTGGAACTCTAGATTGGGCTGGCCTTGAACTCATCCATCTGTGTCTGCCTCCCAGTGTTGAGATTTAAAGGCTTGCACCATCACCACCTGGTTTAGGAATCTGATTTCAGGATGCTTTGCTTGGGTAGTATGTTGTAATTATAGTGCTTTAGAATCTTAAGGAAATAGGCTCTTGAATTTGATACCTGGGCTACAGTGAAACTTTGTTTCAAAGCCCCAAAACAAAGGCTTTTAGAACCTACTATCCCTTAGACCTGTGGCTGTATGCTATAATAGCTCCTAGTTTCATGTAGATGTTTAATGAATACTAAGTTAAAGAATAGTTTTCCACATATGTATTTTCTGTGCTCTGTAGCTACATGTGGTGTCGGTGACTATTGATGGGGAGGGATAGAGAGAACATTTCCATTAGTCACAGAAAACTCCTGTGGAGCATCATTGTATTAGACACTTTAAAAAAAATTGGGTGCACAGCCCTCATAGAGTTCAGTTTTATTATATGAATGAAAGGGCAGTAGTTGTTTTTGGTTTTTTGAGAGATAGGGTTTCACTGTGTAATCCTGGCTGTCGTGGGACTCACTATGTAGACCAGGGTGGCCTTGAACTCAGATCTGCCTGGCTCTGGGATTAAAGGAGTGTGCCACCAATGTCTGGTTTCTTTGTTAATTCTGAATGAAAGGGATTTAAATACTGAAAGCATGCTTTTGATATTTATATGTACTTGTAGCTCTGTGCTGATAGTCTAACCCTGAGCCTTTAACATCCTAGGTTTCCTTTCGAATGTTCTACCACTACTGAGCAACAGCTTGGACCCATTTTATGCTTGTTAAGAAAGGGCCATTCTGTCTGGAAGGTTGAAAATAGACTGTGGAGGGGGCTGGAGAGTTGGTTCAGCAGTTAAGAGCACTCGCTGCTCTTAAAGAGGACCCAGGTTCTATAACCAGCATCCATATGGCAGCTCACAACTGTGTGTAACTTCTGCTCCAGGGAATGTGACACCCTTACACCAAAGGACATAAAATAAAATTAAATAAATTATTTTAAAAAAATGAAAATAGACTGGAGTACAGTGAGACCGGTTAGATAGACTTAGAGGATTAAAGGAAAGAGGCTGTGCTGTCAGAACAGACTTTGCTGGTAATTTGATGTGAAGTCTGAGAAAAAGTGAGGAGTTAAAGATTTTAAGGTATTCTCAGCAAGAAAAATTACATCAGGGAGTCTGATAGGGCTCAATTGGTAAAGGTGCTTGCATTCAAGCCTGAAAACTGGACTGAGACCTGAACTTGATCCCTGGAATTCACATGGTAGGAGAGAATCAGCTCACACAAGTTGTACTCTGACCTCCATATATGTGACGTGGCATTGCATACCCCCCATGATAGCTAAATAATAAAAAGGAAGATCACAAGGTTTTTTTTTTTTTTTTTAAGCCCTAGAAGTTACTTGCTATGCAGATGAGGTAAATTCAGGCTTAGAGGTCAAATGACTGGTGTTTAAAACCATAGGTGGTAAAAGTAGGACTTAAAGTAGATCCATTAGTTATTTTACTAAGTAGTCTTTTGAGTAATTTTTTCCCCCTGTCGTTTTTTTATACATATTATATTAAGAAATGTTTCTTTTTGCCACCAACGCCCGGATTGTTTTTGTTTTGTTTTGTTTTTCGAGACAAGGTTTCTCTGTTTAGTTTTGCGCCTTTCCTGGAACTCACTTTGTAGCTCAGGCTGGCCTCAAACTCACAGAGATCCGCCTGGCTCTGCCTCCTGAGTGCTGGGATTAAAGGCGTGCGCCACCACCGCCCGAAAAAATTTTTCTATTCAGTTTACATACCAATCAAAGATTCTCCCTTTCCTCCTTCCCGACCCCCAGCCTTTCCCCCCAACTCACCCTCCTTGAGTAACTTCTAGTTCAAAAAAGACCTTCATGAATTACTTTTATCTAATAGTTTTTTTGTTTCTGTTGTTTTAGGTGCATAAAGAAACCATAGATGCTGTACCAAATGCAATACCTGGGAGAACAGACATAGAGTTGGAAATATACGGCATGGAAGGTATTCCAGAGAAAGATATGGATGAAAGACGGCGACTTCTTGAGCAGAAAACACAAGGTAAAGTTTGCAGTGTGTTAGAATGTGGCTTCACATCGAAAGTATTGCTATTTTCAACCATTAATTTAAATTTATGCTTTATTATTGTATGTGTTGGGTTGTATGTGTCGTGGTACTTGTGGAAGATAGGAGGGCAACTGTGCTGTTTGTTCTGGGGTCTGAGCACTGCTTGGCTTGTGCCTTTATACCTGTTGAACCGTCTTACTGTTATCAGTAGATATGATAACAACTGTACACCACTGCACTCAGCTTCTAATTCTAATACTTTTTAAATATGTGTTTGGGTGCTTTGCCTGCACATATATCTGTGTTCCATTGTGTCTGACCCCCAGAAACTGGAGTTACCTGTGGCTGTGAGCTGCCTTGTGTGCTGGGTTTAAAGTCATGGGCAATAGTACTTTAAAATTTTTGTTTGAGTTTGCTGGGCCTTGGTGGCTCATGCCTTTAATCCCAGTACTTAGGAGGCAGTGAGTTCGGAGGCCAGACTGGTCTACAGAGCAAGATCCAGGACAGGCACCAAAACTACACAGAGAAACCCTGTCTTGAAAAAAGCAAAAAGGAAAAAAAAAAAACTGAGTTGTTTAGGTAATTTTTTTCCCTTTTATGTGTGAAATGAATTAAAACCTTTTCTTTGCAGAGAGTCAAAAAAAGAAGCAACAAGATGATTCTGATGAATATGATGATGATGAATCCGCAGCCTCAACTTCCTTTCAGCCACAGCCTGTTCAACCTCAGCAAGGTTATATCCCACCAATGGCCCAGCCAGGACTGCCGCCAGTCCCTGGGGCACCAGGAATGCCTCCAGGTAATGGATTCCTTACTTCATTTGAGGACTTTGTTGTTATAAGTGTTACTTCCTCTAGCTTGATTTGCAATACTAATTTTGTGGCTGAAACACTTTGTAGGCATACCTCCATTGATGCCAGGTGTTCCTCCCCTGATGCCAGGCATGCCTCCAGTTATGCCGGGCATGCCCCCTGGGTAAGCAAACTTCCAGTTGGGTTGTGGCCTTTTTTTGACTTGGGTGTTATGAATTGTTACTTTTCATTTTTTGCTTCTTAAAGATATGGGCTCTCTAAATCTTAAACCTTTTCTAGTAAAGGGTGAGTAATATATTTGCCTCTGAGGAAAGTAAATTTTTGGGTTTTAGGATGAATGTAGGACAGCCATCTGCTTCAGTTGCATTTGCTGTGATTAAAGTGTTGGTTATAGATTTTGAGTGTCTTAGTTTTGGAACTATCAAGGATGCTCTGTAGTTGGTGAAAAGGAAACTGTAAATGATTTACCAAAGCATCAGAAACTAAAATGAAGTTGAGTTGTGTGTTGCCCATCACTTTTACTTAGAGTTGGATGTGAAAGGTGTACAATACACTTTCCAGCTGTATTCTGAAAATCACAGTTAGATTTTGATTTTGTCATACATTTTCACAGATTGCATCATCAGAGAAAATACACCCAGTCATTTTGCGGTGAAAACATGTAAGCATCTCATTCATAATGTAATTCAGGAGGTATAATATAATCATAATGTCATTTGTGTGTGTGTTTAATGATATCTATTCAGTTGACTTAAATTTTCTAATCTTCCTCACTAAAACTGTTTAAGTTTATCAGCTAATTGACACGTCTCTTTAAAGTAGAAAATTAAAACATTTTGAAGCAAATAGACACATTAAAATAATTTTTTTCCCAGGCATGTTAGCCCACGCTTTTAATCTCAGAATGTGGGAGGCAGAGACAGGCATATCCCTTTTTGAGTATGAAGCCAGCCTGGCAGTTACATAGTTGTTAGCCTTCATAGATTCTGTATCAAAAAGGGGGAAAAAATTGTTTTCTAAAGGTGCAGGTGCTTTCTCAAGCTACTATTAGGTAGTAAGACCCAAGATAAGAGGTACTATTTAGAAATATATAATCTGCATCATGCTTTGTTATAGAAGGTAATCAGATTTTCATCTAATTAGGATTTAAATATACAAGTTACATTTCTGATAAAAAGTCTTACATCATAGAAGTAGGGGACTCATATAGCTCACTGTTAGAGTGCATGTGTTAACATGCCCCAGGCACTTGGGTTTGTCCCCAGCACCAAAAAACCAAAACCAAACCACAAGTCAAGTTCATATACCTGTAATAGAATGTTTTGAAGTAAATGGACACTGGCCGATCTTGGAAGGTGAGCTTTGTTTTGTTTTGTTTTTTTAAAGGGGGAAACTACAAATATGGGTTATGTCTTTAAGTCATGGTTTAGTGTTAGGAAGGAAAATTTTATGTAATCTGAGTTTATATGTTTATGTTGGTGATGGTTCTTCTTTGTCCCTCCAAGACAGAATTTTCTTTTTCTTTTTTTTCTTTTTTTTTTTTTTTAACCCGAGACAGGGTTGCTTTGTGTAGTTTTGGAGCCTGTCCTGGATCTCACTTTGTTGCCCAGGCTGGCCTCGAACTCACAGAGATCCGCCTGGCTCTGCCTCCTGAGTGCTGGGATTAAAGGCGTGTGCCACCACCGCCCAGCTAAGACAGAGATTTTTACTCCACAGTGGACAGCTCAAATAGAAATATCTATTTTTTTGGTGTGCATATTTTTCAAGTGGAACAAAAGTGTTCAGTTGCTCATTTGCTGAGATGGGGCCTCCTATATATATTTTTAAGAATACTTTTGGAACTCAGAGACCTTGTTTGGCCAGTGTTTTTAGTTTTTTCGGTTTTTTTTTTGTTTTGTTTCGTTTTTAAAAAACACTTTTACGGGTAAACTGAAGAGTTTCTGGTTTTAGAATGTTATGATAGGAATATTGTAGTATATGGTAGATCTTTGTGGCTTGATTGATTTCAGTTCTTGAGATACTCAAGTTTTTTATCTAGTGTTTTGTAATTGCCAAAATACTTTTTGTGGTTCATACTGTTAATGTTTTTTGTTTTTACTTTTTTCTTAAATTTTCTTCTTAATAGAATGATGCCAATGGGTGGAATGATGCCACCTGGACCTGGAATACCACCTCTGATGCCTGGTATGCCACCAGGTACGAAATGTTCACAGTTTCCTTTGTAATGTGTCTGGTAGCATTTATTCCTGTAAGTTTCTAATTCTCTTACATGTTGAAAGAAGTTTGCTAAGTGGAGTGGGTGTGATTACATGTAGCCTTAACCCTGGCTCTTTAATTCTAGCAGACATAGATTCCTAGAGTTCCAGACTAGCCTATTCATAGTTAACTCCAGTTCAGTGGGGGTGGGTAGAGTAGGGGATAATGGGTAGTACAGGCCAGCATTCAGGAGGCAGAGGCCAGCTTGGTCTACAGAGAAAGTTCCAGGACATACTGGGCTACTACACAGAGAAACCCTGTCTCAAAAACTCAAAAAAAAAAAAAAAAAAAAAAAAGTTAGTTGGCTAAAACAGTGATACCAGTAAGTTTATAGTTGGGGTTTAAAGTTGTAAAAGAACAGACAGTTTGAGAGGTGTGGTTGTTGGGAGGAACAAAGGCCATAATCCTAGTTATTTTTGTTTGAACTGTGCCATTGATGGAGTTCTTTGTAAACTTTTTTCGCTGCAGGTATGCCCCCTCCTGTTCCGCGTCCTGGAATTCCTCCAATGACTCAAGCACAGGCTGTTTCAGCACCAGGTATTCTTAACAGACCACCTGCACCAGCAGCAGCAGTGCCTGCTCCACAGCCTCCAGTTACTAAGCCTCTTTTCCCCAGTGCTGGACAGGTACGGTGAAATTCTTGAAAAGGAGTGCATTCATGTTTAACGATAAGTGGGCTTGTTTACTGATATCTTTGAAATTGTCACAGACAATTTCTTAATTCAAACATTTAATATGTAACACATTAAAATGTAGTCTTATCATGTGATATGTTTATACTTTGATTTCCTCTATTCACAGCAGAAAGGAATCATGTTATTTTTTCATAATTGTATATTCTTTATTAGCTGTAGCTAGAAATGAAAGTTGAATTTCTGAGAACTTAAGTAGACGATGTTTCTGGTCCTCCTTTGCCTTGTTGAAGGGAGTAAAATTAGGTCAGAGCCAATGATGAAATCTCTTAAAGACTTGAGCAGGCCTGGCAGTGGTAGTTGCCTGCCTTTAATCCCAGCACTCTGGAGGCAGAGGCAAAGACAGGCATTCAAGGCTAGCCTGGTTTATAGAGCAAGTTCCTGGAGAGTCAGTACTATAATACAGGAAAACAGTCTTGAAAAATTAAAAAAAATTTTTTTTGGTTGGGTGTGTCTGGTCATTTTGAGAGAACCATGGTAAATCCAACTGCTGCTCTTGAGTTGGAAGGGTATCATTCAATGGCTTTTTTAATCTAGTCATATTTCTTAGTATCCTTGCTTCCATCAAAAGTTTTCCAGAAGGTGAGTAGGCTAGATACATAATGGTCACATTTTTTGTGCATTTCGTTTAGAATTAAGTAGACATATTTAAAAGAAAGGTTTTGTTTTGTTTTTTAAGATCATCTCTCAGAAGTTTACTCAATTTCTTACTGATTCTGTGTGCTAAATTAAATTCTAAGTGTCTTTAAAGCATATTAACTTATTTTTGTGATGAATAGAGATTTTATTTATCTAGATGTTGAACTTTTATCAGAATCTGTAGGCTCCTTTTATTGTGTAGAGCATCTGCATAGAGAACTGAGTGCATCATTTTCATTTTATGTTGTTCTTGGAATACTGCAATGTAAAACAGTAAGTTTAGAAAAGAAGCTTATGTTCAACTAGTTGTATTGATATAGAGATCATTTTTGAGGCATGTACTTCTACTGTTTATTGAAAATGCATTAACTCTCTGCCTCTTTAAGTGACATTTGATTGCATTACAATCTGTATTTACAAAAAATGCAATCTACACTAAGAAGTGCCACATGGCATATTTTTACCCATTTGTTCGGAGACGGTTCATTGTTTCCTTTCTTTTATGCTACAGATGGGGACACCTGTAACAAGCTCAAGTACAGCTTCATCCAATTCAGAAAGTCTGTCTGCATCTTCTAAAGCTCTGTTTCCTAGCACAGCACAAGTACGCAGGAAGTTGCAGTTTAAAATTTTTAAAAATGGCTTTACAACTTAACCCTTTGGACCCTTTATAAAAGCTAAATCTTACAAATATATTTAGTTTTTTAGAAGTAAAACAAATATTAAAACTCAAATGGTGCTTGAAAATTTGAATTCATACTAATGACCTCAACAAAATACTCTAAACTTCTGTGGTTCTAAAGGGTTAAAAGCATGTGAGCAGTAAATGAACTGTAGTGGCCAATGGTTATCCTGATGCATGATTAAGCTATTTTTAATTTATGCTGTTTAATGCATCACATCTTTAGGAAATTCGCACTCTGCATTTGGTTCTAAAGTTGACCTAGACATTTTAAACATTTGTATTATGAAAGTAATGTATGTTCACATTAACTTTAGAGCCTGTGCCATTAACCCTTTTGTCTATAGTGTAATCAATCTAGCCATTACTAATTTGGAGGGTAGTGTGTTGCTATCTATAGAATACTTGCAGAGGTGGTAACATTGACGAGTCATGACTGATTACTGTTTTTTTATTTTTATGCTTACTAATGGGTTTATTATCTAAACCCTTGTATTCTGTAGTTTCAATTTTTTGAGCTATTTGAAAGATGAATTAAAGAGTTTAGGACTGTAAAAGCAGTTGCATTAAATACTATTTCATGATTCTATATAGCAAAATAGAATTAATACAAAGAATTGTAATTAAGTTTATGGAGAGGAGGTATAAGACAGATCTGAGATGTATAGTAATTTCAACCCAGTATCTTTTGATAGTCTTACAGTTTGAAATTTGAGGAACATTTATCATACATTAACTTGTTTTGGGTTTCGTTTGAAGTTTGTTCTATTTGATGTTGTTCTCCCCCCCCCCCCCCCTTGTCTATTTTCTGTTATTGTCGGCTTTGGGTGTTGACATTTATTGATAAAGGATCATTATTTTACAGGCTCAGGCAGCTGTCCAAGGACCTGTTGGTACAGATTTCAAGCCCTTAAATAGTACTCCTGCAACAACTACAGAACCCCCAAAGCCTACATTCCCTGCTTATACACAGTCTACAGCGTCAACCACTAGTACAACAAACAGTACTGCAGCAAAACCAGCAGCTTCAATTACAAGTAAGCCTGCTACACTTACAACCACCAGTGCAACCAGTAAGTTGATCCATCCAGATGAGGATATATCACTGGTAAGTTGTTTATAGGGTTTTACTAATATTGTTTGATCAAATAGCATTATAGCAACCTACCCATTGGAGAGGTTTTAATTTGTACTGAGATGGACTTACCTGATTTTAAAACTTAAAAGGTTTTTATTTATTTGTCTTAAGAAACCATAAAATAGTAAGAAAAAAAAGGATTATTCATATTTTAGACATAAATTTGCTTGTACTCATTGACAAGAGTTGCCTGTCAGAGTCTATGGACTCTAAAGCCTATACAAATTAATTTTATTTGACAGAAAGTTAATACTTAGATTTGTAGTTTTGTGATCTTAGCTAGGCATGTTTTAATGTAAAAATAAATGGGTAAGCTTTTTAAGTAGTAATACTGATTTGTTGGACCATAAGTAATTATTAGGGAGTAACTGTACATTTAAAATTACCAGGATTTTGGATAATTGTCTTTCTACTTGAGGAACCTTCGTGCATTCTTACATTATACATTATTTTTATTCTCAGGAAGAAAGAAGGGCACAGTTACCAAAATATCAGCGTAATCTTCCTCGACCAGGACAGACTCCGATTGGTAATCCACCAGTTGGACCAATTGGGGGTATGATGCCACCACAGCCAGGTATCCCACAGCAGCAAGGAATGAGACCTCCAATGCCACCTCATGGTACTTTTTCTTTTTCTTTTTTTGGGGGGGTTAATTTTAGGTATATATGAAAATGTTAGCTTTCTGTAAAATGTACTGATTTACAAGTACAATACACAGACCAACCTTAGGTATATTTTTGTTTTTTAGGTCAGTATGGTGGTCATCATCAAGGCATGCCAGGTTACCTTCCTGGCGCTATGCCACCTTATGGACAGGGACCACCAATGGTGCCCCCTTACCAAGGTGGGCCTCCTCGACCTCCAATGGGAATGAGACCTCCTGTTATGTCGCAAGGTGGCCGTTACTGATCTTACTTCATCAAGTCTAATAGGTTTGGAGATTAAACCTTTTCTCAACTTGTGCTGTTTATATAGACAAGCTTCCGTCTATAAGGCTTCATTGTGACTTTAACAAACATTATCTTCCCACATACCAGGAACTATTGGACATTTATTTGACTTGGGAGAAATTATTTGGAATAATAAAACAGGAACTTTTCCTGAAGTTGCAATTTATACTGTATGGCTTCTTTTTCATGTTTCATCTAGGTTTTTAGAAGTGAAGTATAGTAAATTTGATTCGTTAAATTGTGAAGGCGCTGGAATTACATGAACATACCATCTTAAATAAAGGCAAGTTCTGTAAGCTTACATTGCTATTTGTAAAGTTATGCCTTCACAGCATTTTCAATGCTGTTGGACTTCATGTCCCCAACCTAGCTTGGTGAGGGCTGTAACTGTTTCCAAGTACTTGTACATTGGAAGTCTGAATGTGTAACAATATTTAATGTATTTAGAGAGTTCCTCGTGTTGCAGGGTTTAAGAAATCTGGCCTACTGAGGTCATGTGACTTTTCTGTACTGTTAAACTTCATTGTAATAAAATGAAAAAAAAAATTATGCCTTTTTATTCATAACCCAGCTGTGGACCACTGACTGAAAGGTTTGTACAGATGCATGCCACAGTAGATGTCCACATAATAAAATTCAATTACCAGTATGGTTTTGATACATGATTGGATTCTTTTAAGTTGTAGATTTTTTTTACCTTAGCTGCATGTTTTAACAGTATATTTAGAATTGCTCTTGTTAATGTTTCCGTTGACAAACTCTTAAGACACATGAATCATTACATAATGGGTATGAAGTCTTTATGTGTCATTGTTTCACATCCTTTGGTATCAGGTGTCCCTGAAATTTAAAATATAAACTTCAAAAATTCTTGCTAAGGTTGTTTAGAGCCTAGTGCCAGACCCATTCATTTTCTTTGATACAAGACTTTAGTTGAGTACTTTATGGACCTCAGCAGCTTTCCAGGGCCAAACTTCTAGAAGCTTAGGTGCATGCTTTTGTGTTAATGGATCGATATATGTTAACTTTAAATGTGCCTCTATCATGGTATTTGGATGGTTAACAGATGCTTAGCAAATTTTTATTATCCTCCTTGGAGATTATGTTACTTGGGATTTGGGAGGTGCCCTCTGTTGCTAAAGCGAGGTGATTAATCCTGATCCTTGGAAATTTGGAATGTTGTTATGTCCCTATAGGTAATTTTATTTTAAGGGTGACTGCTGTTGGGGATTTTTGTTGTGAAAATCTTACTGATTTTGTTGACTTTCCCCCCCATCTTTTTGGGGTGTGTGTGTGTGTGTGTGTGTGTGCTTGGGTGGGTTTATGGAATGTTTTAAGAATCACGTGATCTACACAGAGTAATCACCCATATAGCGAATGCAAATTGATTTGATTTATTCTAAATACGGTGTTTAAACTTCTGAGAAAATGCTAATAGACTTTAAGAATTTCTGTGAAAGTATTATATAGATGTGATGACACAAAAAATGGTTATAATTTTGTAGGAATATGTTGAAAATATTTGACTTATCACACAGGAAAGTTAACAGGTAAAAGTCACTCTGTGGAATGAAATGTTACAAATTATTTGAAAGTTAAATGCCATTTTCAGTCTCATATTTCTGCACTGATTCATTTTTTGCTGCCTCTCCTGTAGTTACTGTTGAGGTGCAGAAAATTACAGTTTGTAACAAAAAATCCATATATTACCAGAGATGCATTATTCTTTCAGCAGCTAAGTTATATAATATATCCTTTCATCTGAATACCTGTCAGTCTAAAGTTTTGGAACCTCTGTATATTTCTTAGGTCTGGCAGCATATATTTTATGCTGCCAGAGAAAACCCTGTATTGAGAATATTAAAGTTTAAAAAACGATAAGGTTAAATTTAGATTAAATAAAAAATACTTTCTTCTAAAACAAAATATCTTGGAAAAGATTAATGTATTGGATTATCAGAAAACTGAAGTATTGATAGAACTTCAAAAATTATACAAATTTTTACACTTGCATTTGATTCAAGCAAGAACAATATATCAGGGTTTATTGTTCTCTGAAGTCTACAACTTAATAAGTAAAATAATCTTACGAAGATTTTTGTGTTATGCATAACATTTAATTACATATAATCTGTCCTGTGTTTTTTTAGCTGTATGTGGCTCAGGAGTGGTGTACATTTAGTATGTTGTTGAAAGTGTAATTTTCGCATGCATCAAGGATAATTAAGCTTCTAGAAAAATACATTTTACCTAATTGCTTCTGGGGTCCATAGTGTCATTAAACCACGTGTAGCAAAACGATTTACCTTTAAATAATGCCATTAAAAGTGAATTTCAGCTCTCCTCACAAAAGACTGCTTTTAGTTATTTGGTATGTTCCTGTGAACACTGATAAGAACATTTAAGGAAGCACCTATCACCTTTGGGTCTGCCTTCCATCCACTCTGGATCAATTAAAAAAACAAAACTGTCTGGCACTAGTTTCTATTCTATGTTTTGCCACTGATAGTGAAAAGACCAACAGATGGGGGCCCGCTTTTCAGTGTCTGCTGGAGTTAACACTTAATTTGACTCCGTAATATTGTAGTAATCATTTGTTAGGGGGAGAATACCTGTTTTACTGATCAGGTACATACATATTGAATTTAAAACTTAGTTTAATGAATTACTTGTAGAAATCTCAAGTAAGTTTGGGCTCAGAATGCAATTGTATATAAAAAGCTGCTTTTTCTGTTGCTTGCTTGGTCATTGGGACTACATTTTGATGCATGTCTTTTTAATTAATTGGGTGATGTTTTTCTAAAATTAAAATTTTCTTCTTCCTATAGCCCTGCCATAGGACAGGCTGAGGCTGAGTCTCAGTGTTGCCCTGTTCAATCTGAGGCAAGTGGGATTTATTTTATTACTTACAGGGGCTTTCACAGCTTTATGGCTGTTGGATATTTATGTCCCCAAACTTGCAGCAAGTTTGGTGAAGGCCCCTAAATTTAATTAAACTTAGGATTTTTATATTCCTTTGGCAGAGAAGGCTCTATATTAATATTCACGTTTGACTGTGGTGTTAATAAATATAAGTATTGTTTTGTTACTTAATATCTAAAGCTTTATGAACCTTAATAAATTGATCATTTTACATTCTTGATTTGGAGGCATGAAATGTTTCAAATTTTTACTTTGACCCCTAGGAAAATAATACTGGTTGTTTTCTGCTCAAACTTAAATTTAACCTCAAGGATAAGCTTAATTATTTGAAATGCCACAGGATACTGGTTTGTTCTAAATCCCAAGCTTATATTGAACATCAGGGTGGTTAGGTCATCTAGAAATGCTTATGATCTTTTCTCATATCTCACCACACTAGAGCAAATGTTAATGTAGAGCCCTGTAATGAGTGGGAAGGTGATTTGTCTGTGTTTGTGTGGTATGTATGTATGGGTGTAGACTACAGGTGTGGTATTATAAAAGGGTTTGGGTATTTCATGTCTCAATGGATAGATAACTAATTTTCAGGCAGCCAAATTAAAATCGGGTCATGTGATAAGTTTTGGAATGATTTTTTTGGAAGATAATTTTCAGCTTTTACTGAACACTGCTTTGTGTAATATGCACACACCAGTAGTATATCCAATTTGTTTTCAATTAGAATTTGCTTTGATTGTGGTGTTGAAAAATTGTATGTTGGGGATGTCAGAATGTAACGTCTAATTGGTTTATTTCTTACATTAGACTAGAAACTTTTTTTTAATGTCTTATTATATATACAGTGTTCTGTCTGTATGCCAGAAGAGGACACCAGATCTCATTTATAGATGGTTGTGAGCCACCATATGGTTTCTGGGAATTGAATTCAGGGCCTCTGGATGAGCATCCAGTGCTCTTAACCTCTGAGCTATCTCTCCCGCCCTTAGAAACAGATTTTATAATCTTTTTTGTTGTCATTTTGTGGGTTTTATTTTTCCTGTTGTTGTTATTGTTGTTTTTGGGATGGGGTTTCTCTGTGTAGCCTTGCCTGTCTGGAATTCCACTGTTTACCAGGCTCGCCTCAAACTCACAGATCTGTCTGCCTCCTTGCTAGTATTCAAGGCTTGCACCACCACACCTGGCTAGATTTAATACTTGTAAGAACTAGTTTTTCCATGACACTGTTCCACTGAAATGTTTTATAACTTTTAGTAAATTACAGACAGATTTATTATAGGGATTTCACTGTAATTCAGTCATAGTTATCTAATATGTTAAAGGCTCTGGATTTCATTCCCACCATCATTTAACAACTGTGATTGGAGATAGTTTTATCTTGTGTCCACCCCTCTCAAGTATATTGAATTCACTTGAAAGTACCTGACCCAATTCTAAGTTAAAATTAAAATGTTATTTGTTGAATAATAGGACTGGTGGAGAGATTTAATAGATTCCTAATCAAAGATGTCCTTTGAGCTTGGCATAGTACTTTAGGCCTGTATTCCTAACAGTTGGAAATTTGAGGTAGGACGACTACTGTGAGTGTGAGGTCAGCCTGGGCTACAGTGTAGACCCTGTCAGGGTGGAGTTGGGTTTGTTGATAATGTCCTCTGGTGTCTCTTTGTAGTTTAGTGACTCAGAGAACCAATAAATAGTTTTAGGTCTCTGTGGAGCCCACTGTTAAAACTTGATGAATAATGCTGACTTCACTTTAGTGAGAGTTTGAGTAAGCTTCTGAATGTGGGATTTGTACAACATCTGTATTAGTTACAATTTACTACGTATGGACCCTTAATAAAATCAGATAGGCATTTTTAAAGCTAATATTTACATATGTAATACTGAAATTGTGTATTAAAAAATGAAACTAATTTTCTTGTCACTTTTGGGGGGAAATTTCCTCCAAAAGGAGATTGAGTAAAGTGACTGGAATATGTGAGAAAACTTTATTGAGGAAATATTCCCCTATTCTCTATATTAGCTCTTCATGAATGAAATTGAGGGGTTCTTTTTAACCTTTCTTTAATATTTTGGCTTTTTTGTCATAAAGTCATTTTAATAATCTTGCTTTTATATTATCTTATTTCTCTGTGGTAATTCTTTGCAAAAATAAACAAGCGCTTTAACAATGTATATAGAGGCATATGTGGTAGATGTCTGAATTAGAATAATACTGAATTTTCATAACCAGTATCTTAAGCTCTTAGACCTTCTCAGTAGACCACTGTTGTATTATTCAGATAAAGTCATACATAGTAAATAGAGAAAGGTTGGATTTAAACTGGCAAGAACATGAAGTCCAGCTCTTCCCGAGTGGTTTCCTTATGTTGAACTTTCAAGGGTTTTTTTTTTTTTTTTTTTTGGTTTGTTTGTTGGTTTGTTTTTGTTCCTTTTAATGTTACCTGACAATTTTGTTGGGAGATAAAGGACTCTTAAATTTTTATTTTAAGGCCAGGTGTGGTGGCACATATATAATTTTGATATTTTGGGGGATGAGATGAGACTGGGATAGTTCTGTAAGTTGGAGGCCAGCCAGTGTTAGAGTAAGACCCTATCACAATTTTTTTCCTCTGGGTGTGGTGCTGCACACCTTTATTCTAAAACAAAAGTGTAGAAGCTGGTGGGTCTGAGTTCACTTTCTGCCTGGTCTGCCTGTGTATAACTTCAGACCATCCATTTCTACATAATGAGATGGTATCCTAAAAGTTGTTTATTTCAGTAAAGCTAAGAAAATTGTTTTTAATAAGCAATATTTTTTCTCCTAAATGCTGTGCATTCTCACTTTAATATTTGCTATTCAAAAGATACTTTCACTTCCACTTCTGGGTTTGAATGATACGAATTAATTATCTCTAAAATCTGCTCACTTTCGTTTCCAGGGGAAAATATATTTTAGTAAGAAAAATACAGACTACCAGAGTAGAGATACAAAGCCTAAAATTTAGTTTTCATTAAAGCCAATTTCAAATATTTTTGTTTAAGTAAGTTAAATACATTGAATATTGTATAAGTAAAACTCCGTGGGTGTTAACTTTGATTATGCTCGAGACTGAATATGACAATATGTTTTTGTGTGTGTTGTCACTGTGAATAGAGTCACTGCAGAGAGGATAAATGTGTGTACATTGCCTTAAAGGATTAATTGGGCTCCAGCCATTATTTTAAGTGTTGCTATGATTTTTAAGATTATAGGGCAGTTTTAGTAACTTACTGTGTGGCATTTTCTAAGCCCTCTGACATTGTTACAGTATCTGGGAACTTGTAAATGTGTGTTATCTTTTGAGCTTTTATTATGTTTAAAAATCTATGTCTTCACCATTTGTTAAATTTGAGGGATTGGTAACGAAATTTGTTGATTACCCTACTTGACTAAAAATGAAGAATGAAGCTGGAGGTAGCCCAGTGGCAGAGTGCGTGTTAAGCATGCATGAAGCCCTGGGTTCATTCCCTAGCACCAAAAAGAAATGAAAAAGAAGAATGAAGACCTGTTTCCCCAATATAATATACATTAACTGATACTGATTATGTTGGAAAGAAACCATTGTATGGTGGGTTTAGATTTAAGAACCTTAAATAGTATGACAATAACTTATTTCTGCTGATTTTTTGTTCCTTTGAAATTTTACCCTTTTATTTTGGTGAAGATAATTGACACTTTATTAAGATAGTCTGCTAATTTAAATTTGAAAATACCGTTTTGAAAATACCGTTTGAAAATACCATTTCTACTATCTTTTCTTGGGTTGTTTAATTGCCCAAGTTGACCAAGCGAAGAATGATTACAGTTCTTACAATTTGAATCAGAAACAGGGCATCTGTTTAGAGTGAACTCCCCTTTACTTGCTAGCTGGTTGATACAGGTGGAGGAAACGTAAAAAAATTTATAGTCCCCTTTTTAAAGTTAGTTAAAATTGTTGTAAGATTTGTCTACATGCTAATTGAAATTTAAAGGTCATCACATTTAAATATATGTCCCCTTTTAGGGTAACCAAAATTTCCAGCATACTTCACACATAGAATACATTATTGATTGGACATTAAAGCATGTCCAGGAGATACTTCAGTGTTCTAGTTCATTATCACTCAATTTTGTTAGATTTAGGCAAACTTTTAAAATATACTGTCAGGCTCTGAGGAAATTAAATGCACATTGACTTTTTAAAGTATGGGTTGAACTCCTCAGTTTAATACAATTTGTGTTTTTGTTAACTAGCAGCAGAATTTCAGCATTTGCTACTTACTGGTAGAGAAGAAAAATCCCACAGCCCTGCCAGTACAGGTTAGTTTAATCTGTAAGTACCTGATGTTCCTTTTTTTTTTTTTTTACCCCACCCCCACCCCCAACATACTCATTTAACGCACATAAGGAAGAAAAAACTGCTATGCAGTTTCTTAAATGTGAGTATAAATAATAGATCCATTGGACATTCTCAAACACTCAATTCTTGGACCGGAGTGAGTAGCTCTAGACTTGCTGACACTAGTTGTAATAAAGGCATAATGCTGCTCTTTTATTATCTGGTGGTTCTTGAACCTTTGTAGATGCCTTTTAGACAGAAGGGAGAGGGGAAATACTTTGTTTACACAGTCCATGTAGTCCACGGCTTCATGTCCAGGGTCCTTGATTAAGCCACTCCATGGTGTTTTTCAGTCACCCTTTACCTTCTACAGTGTGAATCAACATAAGACAAGACAGATTTCCTCAAGTATAGCAGTGGAAAAATGGTGTACAATTATAAGCTAGGGAGTTTTACTTATACTGCTTTAAATGTAGTAATACTTATACATTTGTTTGTCTCTGTAAGCTATAAATTACATTAACGGACCATGTGGGTTCATCACTGACATCGAAGCTCATAGCTCACCCAGAGCTCTGCACAATTGTGTATACTTTAATCCCAGAACTCTGCAGGCTGAGGTAGAAATGGCGTGATTTTAAGGCCAGGCTGGGCTGTGTAATTATTCCCTGGCTTAAAAGTCAAATTCTTACATAATTCTTGGAGTTTAATGAGGAAGCCATATACTTAAGATTTAACCAGTGAAAGTAAAAGTAAGTTGGATGGTGATTAGTCATTCTTCAGTTGGATCATTAGTATTTTATTTGGGACCAATATGATTTGTTTAAGTTTTTAAAGATCTACATCTAGCAGCCAGCAATAAAAATATATTGTGAATTTTTTCCCACTTTGTATTTGATTGTAAAATGCCTGAGGGCTTAAGTTTGATTGCCTTTCACAGTTTAATCTAAGAATGGCGTAGATACAGTGGAAATGGTTTTCCTTATCTCTTTAGAGCCGCATTTCTGGTGAGTACTGCTTTATAATTTTCATATCATGGCTTTATTTTTTTAGCCTAGCTGAAACATGACAGTGATCAAAGAGGAGAGCAGTCAGAATTTTCACAGCTTGGGTAGTAATTGGATCAGATCCTTAGACCATTGACATTTCCCTATGTTCCCTATTTGGGTTCAGACACCCCTCTCATTTTCCTAAAGGATCATATGCACAAAAATGTTGAACAGATAATTTCCTTTGGTGAGGAGAAATGATTGTTTTACTTAAAATTATAGATTAAAATCTAGGGACAGGAGAGATGGCTCAACAGTTTAAGGCCATGCCATAACTCCAGGTGTGGTGGTACACACCTTTAATCCTAGTACTTGAGAAAGGAGAGACAAGTGGGTCTCCACAGTTCCGGGACAGCCTAGTCTACATAGTGAGTTCAAGGACAGCCAGGGCTATGTAGAGAAACCTTCTCTCCAAAAAAAGAAAAAGAAAAAACATGTCATGCTGACAGTGGACCTAAGCTCAGTTCCCATTATCCATGTAAGGTGACTTACAACCACCTAGCTCCATGAGGATCTTGGACATATGTGCTCATGAGCACATACACATGCACATAATTAAGAAATACATCTTTTTTAAAAAAAACAAATCCCCCCCCCCTTTTTTTTTAAAACACAGTACTTTTTTTCAGTGATCTTGTTTCTCACTGCATAGGTGAGTGAAATAATAGAAATGTATTCTGTTCTTGAGGAGTTTTAATCATTCTAACCCTACATGGAAAACTTAGTACAAATACTGATTTCTAGCATGTGTTTACCTGTGGAAATTAGCCCACAAATCCATTTATTACTATCTTGTTTAGTCATTAGCCTGTGACATGAGGATTTCTTTCCCTCTTGTTTTTAGCCACATTCTAGATAATGTCAGGATATTCATATATACATTCCATTCCTGCTATGACCTTTGTGAATCAATAAAGTCAATCCTGTTGCTTTTAGTATAAACAATATTAGTTTTCTAAAATCTGGAATTCATGTGAGTGTATATGGTAATGTATTCTAGATGAGCTCTCAACAAAGTCTTGAGTCTCAATTTGTGTCTTTAAGATTTAAAGTGAAATAAATTTCTAAGGAACTCTGTCCTTTCCTAGCATGGATAAGCAGACTGACAGTTGGTAAGTATGTAACTTCAAATGCATGTAGTGGTAAGGGTGAGTTGCCAAACTGTACTCCAAGACAATTAGAAGAGAACAGAAATTCCTGAATCAGTCCAGGAACTTTATATGTATATTTAATGTTTGCTCCAAATATGTGTACTCAAAATGATTAAACTGAAACACCTTACTCATTTGTCTGATTCCTTTTCTTTCTTTCTTTTGTGTGTGTGTGTGTGTGTGTGTGTTTTGTTGGTGGTAGTTCTTATTTTTTGATATAGAAATTTAAGTGATGCTACTTTTATGTTTAAAACCTTTTCCTTGAGGTGTCAATACATGTCAATACATGTAATTACCTTAAAGACAGTTTGCTTATATGTATTCTAACAACACAATATTGACTTAAAACCTTCTGTTTTTCATTTCCATTTAAAAATAAGCAAAATATGGTGGCAAAGGGGAGAGAATCATTGTATAATTTCTGGGCACAATTTTTTTTTTTTAATTATCTGTGTCTGGTGCATCCACATGCAGTTTCTCTTTTGAAGCTGAAAGAGGACTGTCTGATTCTTAGAGCTGGAGCTTTATGGGGGCAGTACTTGAATTTGCTGGGAAGAACAGGCTTTCCTCTTTTTTTTTTTTTTTTTTTTTTTAGTGTGGGTGTCCTCCCCCACCCACCGTCACTCTGTTATATTCTAAACTATCATAGGCACACCAGAGGACAGCCTCTTGGAGTTTGTGTTCCAGTGTGGGTTGTGGGAAGCCATTTTACCACCCCTCTGGTGTTGGGTTAGTAACAGAAGGATAACGGGCTAAAGTGAAAAGTGTTTAATACAATGGAAAAGATGATTATTTCAGAGAAGTAAGTCATTTCTTGACATCATTGTTTTCTGAAAAGTTACAGAAATGGGTCTGCCTTTCTTTAGTGTCCAGGTTTTACTCTTGACAAGTGTCAAGTTGCACTTGGAGAAAATGAAGAGCAAATCATTTGGGGGATATGATATGATTATGTGGAGGATCTTGAGCAAAGCACCAAAAGGAAGAATAGATTTTCTAGCCTATGTATGATTACATGGTGCATGAACAGAAATCTTGACCAATGTCATTTTTTATGTAAGTTCACTAAAGGTGAATTATATGCTAGACTTTAATTTACTAACACTGGACTTTGTGATTAAATAAAAATTTCCCACACAAATAATAGTGTATGTGATACTTTGTGTCTCCTGGCTCAGGAGCATTAGTTTACATAGTGTGTTCTTCTCCAACCCTAGTGCACATCTACACACACATGAGATTGTTGAATTTGGGTATATACTTAAAGCATTGTAGTTGAATCCCACTGAGTGGGATCTCTGTCCCTGGCTATTAGGAACTTGCTATGTAGACCCTGTTCACCTGGAATTCCCAGAATCCTGCCTCTGGTCTCCCCAGTGTTTGGATTGAAGGTAGGCACCAAACAGCATAAATTCCATTCTTTCATTGTCTCAAGTTCCTATATTGTAATACCTTTCTCTTCCCACATGTGCCACATTTTAGATAACAAACTGAATAGATCCCTAAGCCTTAGCAATGATTAAAGTAATTTGATTACAGTGGTTACTTAATCATTATTTTACATATCCTAACTTAGGCCTAGCAGTGCCCCTTGTACTTTGCACACCTTTAATCCCAGCACGTGGGGGAGGGAGAGCCAGGCAAATCTGAGTTTGAAGGAAGCCTAGTCTACAGGGCAAGATCCAGGACAAACAGGGCTACTCGGAAACTTTGTCTCAAAATAACCGAAATAAGTTAATTAAATAACATTGTATCTGTGTGTGGATACTTTTTCTTTGTACCACATGCATGACTGGTTCCCACAGAGGCCAGGAAGAGGGTGTCAGACCTCTGGCCTGGAGTTATAGATTGTTGTAAGCTACCATGTGGGTGCTGGAAATTGAACACCAGCCAGCCCTCATCCAGGCTGTTCTAAAATTTAGAATTTGGCATGTTCAGACCCCCACCCCCAGTAAAAAATCACATACCTCTGCTACCAGATCTTACATTTCTAAAACCCATATGACATATACAAAGGCACTTAATTGTGGGATGCAATTCAGTGGCCCATTAGTTAACTGATTTCATTTTTTTCCTAGATAATACAAGAGTGCCTTTATTTGTAGGATTTTAAACCTGAATGAGTCATGGAGTCCTTTTGGTCAGTGCCTTTAAGACATACTTAATAATTATAACTTAAATACCAAAGGTCTTTTGGACAGCAAATGGGGAAGTGTGCAAGTAGTTTTGGTGGTGGTGACAAAGTAAGATACTGAACATTACTTTGGATTCAACAGAGGACAGAAGTCAGTTGGGTGAATAATTACTGTAAACATTGAAACTGCAAAAGGAAAAACACAATTGTACTATTGGAGATCATATACAGACCTCGTTAGGCAAATTGGCCATACTCTGGCCTCTGGTGTGTGTGTGTGGTGTCAGGGTTTCTCTGTAGCCCTGGCTGCCCTGTCAGCGGTTCTGTAGACTAGGCAGGCCTAAAACTCAGAGATCTGCCTGCCTGTGGCTTCTGAGTGCCAGGATTAAAGGTGTGGGCCACCACGGCACCTCCACTTTAGGAATCTTACTGAGGTTAAAACAGAAAAATCCATGCCAGGCCACAAAACCTAAGAATGCCCTAAACTGTTGGTTTCTGAATATCCTTAGGTAACGCTTCATTATTGATTTCTATTGTGGGTAAAGATTAGCTTACTCCAACTCTACCATACTTTACCTCTTTGTGATTATATTATGTTTTGTTTCATTATTGCTTTTCTCAGTTTGTAGAGGATGTCTCAGCTGAATCCATAAGGACTGGGAGCACTCACTGGTAAAGATACCATCCTATTCACCTGTCATTTCTTAGGTTTTATGTGTACAGTCAAGGTTGGGGCATAATGCATTTTTCTGTAAACAAGATTGCATTTTGTTTCTATACTGAAAAATTCTGGTTGCTTGCAGCCCAGGCTGGCCAGAAACTCAATATGTACCTTACTCTTTGCAGTTTCACTTTTTTTTTTGTAAGAGAAAAAAATATCTATATGATATTTTGAGCTATTAGTCATTCTGCCTGAGCTAATTAATAATAGCTAGGATTAAGGGTGTGTGCCATCTCAACCAATACATTCTGTTTCTTAGCAATTAATTGGTTTATAAAAATTTTTTCAGATGTATTTTCAATTACAGCAGTCCTTGAACCCCCTTGTAGCCAGGCATCACCTGAAACTTAAATTGTTATACTTTGTGAGTGTGTCTGTGTTACTTTATGTACCAAATGTCTGGGTGCCTGCTGACGAAAGAGGGTATTAGATCCCCTGGAACTGGAGTTGAGATTATATTATGGGAAACGAATCTAGATCCCAGTACAAAAGCAGCAAGTGCTCTGACCATTGAGCAGTCTCTCCCGCTTGCTTGGAGTTCTTGATCCTTGTGTGTTTACAAGAATGTAAACACAGTAGGGTTTGGGGCATTAAAGGTGTATGTACTTCTTTGCCTTAAAAAACTTCATGTGGAGATTTGTACTCCCTTACTTAACCTTACTGTTGTGAGCTTATATGAATCATTTTACCTGGGAATTCATGTGGCCATTAAGCCTGAGGCCCCGTGTTTGATCCTTGGGATTTCCATGGTAGGAGAGAAATGACACTCCCAAGTTGTACCCTGACCTCCACCTGTGTCCTATGGCAGTCACATAAATATTAAAATTTTTTAGTCTTAAAAAAATAAGTGACGTGGTGGTATATCACAAGTTTTACTCTGTGGACCTTTGTGTTTGCAGGTCCTTCAGTTTGGCCTGGGCTTTCTTAGATTTCAAATGTCACTTCAGTAAGACAATCTCTGAGATAGGGTCTCACTATGTAGTTATGATTTGATCTGCCACTCACTATGTAGACCAAGCTTGCCTTCAGCTCACAAAGATATGCCTGCCTCTGCCTCCTGAGTGCTGGGGAAAGTGGCATGTGCCACCACAAGCAGCTGTCCCACTTTCCCAACTGCTATATTCTGCCTCCCCCCCCCAACCCCATCCCCCAGGACACTATGTGACCTGTTAACTGTGACCTGTGTTAACTGTTAGATATTGTCTGCTTACCTAGCTAGAATTTTATAATGTGTATAAGTATTTTGTCTTCGTGTGTTTGTGCGCCTGGTGCCCAAGGAGGTGAGAGGAGATAGCATTGGATCCCCTGGAAATGGAGTTACAGTTTCAAGCCATCATGTGGAGCTGAGAATTGAATCCAGATCTTTTGAAGAGTAGCCAGTGCTCTTAACCACTGAGCCATCTCTCCAGCCCAGCTCACCACTAGAACCCCAGGAAAGTGGGAGATGTTTGTTTCCCCATAGTCTGTGTGGCAGTGCCCAACAGATGCAGACACTCAGCGCCTAGCTTAGTAGATGAATGAATGGCTCAGTGAGAAAATCCTTCAGTAGTTGTGGCTAAGCCTATAAAATCCTAGCGTTTTGAGGAGCTGTGGCAGGAGGATCCTTTATGTCCATCATGAGTAATGGTGGAGAATCTTATTTGCTAGGGCTGTAGACTGAAGAACACTGGCTGCTCTCAGAAGTATGGGTTTGATTCCCAGCACCTAAATGGCAGTTCACAGTTCTCTGTAACTCCAGTTCCAGGGAACCAAATACCTTATTATGGCTTCCACAGGCACCAGGCCCACAAGTGGCATACAGACATATATGCAGGCAAAAAACCCAAGCATATAAACAATTACAAGAACTGTATTTGTGGGCCGGTGAGAGATTCTAGTTGGGAAAAGCATTTGCTACCATCCCTGATAATCTGATTTTGGTATCTGTTCTCCATGGTGGAAGGAGAGAACCATTTCTTGGAATGTCCTCTGACCTTCTCGTGCACTGTGTGTGTGTAACTGAGGGGATGACTGTTGATAGTGCTTAATAGCATTTACTGTTTTTGCGGAGGACCTTGGTTTATCTCCCAGCTGTCCTGGTCCCGGAACTTGCTATGTAGGCCAGGATGGTCTTGAATTTGCAGAAATCCATGTCTGCTTCCAAGAGTACTGGATTAAAGGAGTGTGCCGCTAAGCTCAGCCTAGTAACTCAGCTTTTTCGGTCAGTTTCCACTAAAACATATTCTAGAATGTATCTGGGTAAGGGAGGCAGGGCCAATACAGCCTGAACTAGTTTTGAGTGCATACTATTAAACTTTTCTCTGAACTTTTAAGGGGAAACCCTTGGCAATTTTATGCATATTCATAATTGGATTGCATATGATTAAAATCTGATGTATTATGGAAAAGAACACATCAGAGCAAAGGTTTATACAATCCAAGTCAATCAACCTAAACAGAAAACCACCTACTCTACCCTTTAGCAACCAGTTCCTCCTCTTCCATGAAATGAGAACACAAACAGGACACGAGTCCCTTGGGTACTCCAATGCAGTAGGGCACAACTGGCTTGCAGCTTACCTGACCTGGAATGTCATTTTGCTTCTGAATAAAGTTTACTTTCCACTTCTCAGTTTGTGTGCACTTTGTCAGTTCTTTCAGCAGGGTGACAACCTGGAAACCCTCAGTAACAAAAGCAAACAGTGAGTTAACATCAGCCTTGGGGTGAGGGATTTTACTTCACACATTAAGAAAAAGATCTGAGATATGAGTGATATCACAAACACCTATAAATCCAGTTCCAAGTGATCTGGTACCTTCTGAGTACCTTTCCGGCATGTGCACTCTGCACATAAGCCCATGGAAACACTAATATTTCTTTTCTACTTCCCCTGCAATCTTTTTTGGGGTGTGTGTGTGTCAGATTTTATTTTGTGTGTATGGGTGTTTACCTGCATGAATATCTTGCAATACATATGTGCAGTGTCCAAAGACCAGAAGAGATTTTCACATCTTTTAGAATTAGATTTAGAGTTGTTAGCCACCTTATAGGTGCTGGGAACTGAATGTGCATCCTCTGGAAGAGCAGAATCATCTCTCCAGGCCTGTGATAATGTACATTCTTAAGTTTAAAAAAAAAATTGATACTGCAAGAAATACCTACCTAGAACATTACAGGAGGTCAATAGTATGATAGAAATCAAGCATTTAAGTTTAATGAGCCCTATTTCTCTGAGTAAGGCTCTTTAGCTTGATGTTACATTGTTGCGAATGTTTTTCTTATTAGTGAATAAAATGGCAAGTTGCAGTCTATCCCTGGTAAAAACAAAGTATCTTGGGGTCAACAAGACCTCTCCCTAACAAAGGTACTTGCCCTTTAGGTTTCTTGGGGGTAGGGGTGGGAGGTGGGGTCGGCTTTTGATGGTTTTCTGAGACAGGGTTTGGCTATCCTGGAACTCACTGTAGGCCAAGCTGGCCTGTGCCTCCTGAGTGCTGGGATTAAAGGTGTGGCATGTGCCACCACCACTTGGCAGAGGTATCTATATTTAAAGACAAAATTACAGTGTGCAGTTTTACAATGTTTCCCAAGTTTTGAGAGGACCGATGTGTTTCGAGAAGAGATAATGTGTTGGCCACACCTGAGGTCAATTTTGGAGACAATGTATTAATTGGAGGCCGCCAAAAGCTTAGAAAATCTGTAGCTTATAGACTCCCTCCAAAATTATTTTTAGCTATTCAGTCCTTTTCTTTTTTAAAAAATTTATTTATTATGTATACAGAAGAGGGTGCCGGATCTCATTACAGATGGTTATGAGCTGCATGTGGGTGCAGGGAATTGAACTCAGGACCTCTGGACAAGCAGTCAGTGCTCTTAACCTCTGAGCCATCTCTCCAGCCCTTCTTTTTTCTTTTTGTTTTTAGAGACAGGGTTTCTCTGTGTAGCTTTGGAGCCTGTCCTGGAACTCACTCTGTAGCCCGGGCTGACCTCGGAACTCACAGAAATCCACCTGCCTTTGCCTCCCAAGTGATGGCATTAAAGACCTGAGCCACCAACTACCTGGCCAGTAGTATTTTTAAGGAAGACATGAAATTGGGTAGATAGGGAGGTGAGAGTGATTCCAGAATGAGTTTGGGGAGGGAAAGAATTTTACATTGGAAAAGTGGAGAATAGAAACAATCAGCTTTGGGGGCTGGAGAGATGAGAGATGGCTTAGAGGTTAAGAGCACTGGCTGCTCTTCCAGAGGTCCGGAGTTCAAGTCCCAGCAACCACATGGTGGCTCACAAACATCTATAATGAGATCTGGTGCCCTCTTCTGGCATGCAATCACTATGTAAGTAATCAAAAAACAAAAACAGGTGGTGGTGGCACATGCCTTTAATCCCAGCACTTAGGAGGCAGAGCCAGGCAGATCTCTGTGAGTTTGTGGCTACAGAGCGAGATCCAGGACAGGCACCAAAACTATACAAAGAAATCCTGTCTCAAAAAACCAAAAGAAAAAAAAAAAAACTTTTATGGTGATCCAAGGGAATCATGCTAATAGTTCTTAAAACCATAAGGAAATAGACATTTTAGGAAGGGATATGTTGGTATACAATGTCAAAGTTTATTCAAAAAATAGAAATTAGGGGCCTGGAGAGATGGCTCAGTAGTATTGTACATACTGTTCTTGCAGATGACCTGGATTCAGTTCCCAGCACCCATATGGTGGTTCACAACCATCCATAACTTCAGTCCCAGGAGGGTCTTTTGACGTCTGTGGGCACCAGGCATATGTGGTGCTCAGACATACATGTGAACAAAGTACTCATACACATAAAAATATGTCTAAAAAAATACAATAAAGACTTGTCTCCATGTGACTCCTGCCTTGATATGTTCTCCTTCCATACTATTTTCTAGACAAGCTCTATTTCTGATAGTCCCTGAATATTACTGCACCTCTCACCAAAACAAAAAGTCCTTCAGGTTCTTACATGTGTTTTATTTTGTGTTTGTGCTCTGGTATGCACTTGCTATACGAGAAAGTCTAAGGACAACCTGCAAGAGCTGACTATCTTTCTCCACAATGTGGGTCCTAGGGACCGAGCTCCAATATTAGGCTCAGCAGTGAGCCCCTTACTTGAGTCATCCTGTTTACCAATGTAAAATATTCTTTTTTTAAAATTCAGAATTATTCTTATGCATATGGGTGTTTTGCCTGCATGGATGTCAGGGCTTTGTGCATGTAGTGCCCACAGAGGTCAGAAGAGGGCATCAGATCACCTGGGACTGGAGTTACAGAAGGTTGAGCCTACATATGGGTGCTGGAAATCAAACCCAGGTCCTTTGGAAGAGCAGTCAGTGCTCTTAACCACTGAGCCATCTCTCCAGCCCTGTAAAGCACTCTTTGTGTGTGTTTTAAAAGATTTATTATGTATATGGCATTCTTCCTGTATGTATGCCCACACACCCAAAGAGGGTGCCTTATCTCACTAAAGATGGTTGTGAGCCACCATGTAGTTGCTGGGAATTGAACTCAGGACATCGGGAAGAGCAGTCAGTGCAATTAACCTCTGAACCATCTCTCCAGCCCCCCCCCCTTTTTGTTTTTGTTTTTGTTGTTTGTTTTGTTTTGAGACAGGCTCTTACTCTGTAGCCCTGACTGTCCTGGAACTCACAGTGTAGACCAGACTGGCCTCCAACTCACAGGAATCCACCTACTTCTGCCTTCCAAGTGCTGGGATGAAACTATACTTGATTTTAAAACATTCTTGACATGTACTTCCTCTTATTCAATTTGCAGGGGTAAAATGGATTTATAAAAAAAAAATAGTCCAGGAGGAGCCGTCGTCTACCCACCCAACACATGCTTGACCTAAAAATTGCTACAACAAAGAGGAATAATAGTCTGCTAATCTGATTTACTGGCTTGTAAATACTCAGGTCTCCCCTCATTGATACCAGTTGTACATCTGCCGCAGATAGGCTCCTCCCTTAGCATTCTTCTGTTTCTGCTGGTGAGAGATAATTTGTATCTTACAGTGAATATGCTGTATGCCAGTATTAAATTTGATGAGATTAGGTGAGAATGCTGTTATGATGGTAGAGATTTTAAATCTGTGGATCCCAGATTTCATGCATCATGAAGAAAACAAGGAGGGCTAGAGAGATGGTTCAGCAGGTTAGAGCACTTACTGTTCCAGAGGACTTGAGTTCAGTTCCCCAAACCTGTGTTGGGTGGCTCACAAATGTCTGTAACTTCAGGAGATACAATACCTCTGGTTTCTGGGGGCACCTGCACTCATGTGCATATACCCCCAAACACACACAAATAATGAAAAGTATAAAAATAAAGTCAGGGGCCGGGCGGTGGTGGCGCACGCCTTTAATCCCAGCACTCGGGAGGCAGAGCCAGGCGGATCTCTGTGAGTTCGAGGCCAGCCTGGTCTCCCAAGCGAGTTCCAGGAAAGGTGCAAAGCTACACAGAGAAACCCTGTCTCGAAAAACCAAAAAAAAAAAAAAAATAAATAAATAAATAAAAAAATAAAGTCAGGTGTTGCGATACATGCCTTTAATCCCAGTACTCCAGAAGCAGGTGGATATCTGAGTTCGAGGGCAGCCAGGGCTACACAGAGAAAATCCTGCCTAGAAAAATAACAAAATGACAAAAACAAAAAGACAGAGTATTAAAAATGAACTGCAGAGAAGAAAGCAAGGGCTATTCATTCCTGAGTGTGTGTATATATTTATAAACTTTAAGTATAATTTATTTTTATTTAAAAAAATTTTGAAGAGAGGATCTCATTAGGTAGCTCTGACTGTCCTGGAACTTGCTATGTAGACCAGGCTGACCTGGAACTCAGAGATCTGCTTGCCTTTGCCTCCAGAGTGCTGGGACTAAAGGTGTGTGCCTCAATGCCTGATTTACTTTAAATCTGTGTAGCCCTGGCCATCCTGGAACTCACTCTGTAGACCAAACTGTCCCTGGACTCAGAGATCTGCCTGTCTCTGCCCCTGAATGAGTGCTGGGATTTAAGGCGTAAGCCACCATGCATGCCTGCTTTTTTTTTCCTCTCTCTCTCTCCTTAAAAAAAGAAACAAAACAAACAAAAAACCTGAAACAACAAAGATACCTCACAAAAATGAAAACACAAGCAAAAGGCCAACAAGACAAGAAAAAAAAAAATGCCAAAGCCAAGCAAAACAAAAAGTATGCAAAAATAACACCAAGTTTGTCTTTTGTCGGCCCACTGCTCCTGGGCATGGAACCTGCCCTGGACATTTGATACACCCAGTGAGACTCCACAAGAGAAAAGAGCTTTTCCCTTTGCCAGAGGTTAGCAATTGCAGATAGTTTTTAAAAATATGGTAAAATATATATTCCATGAAATTATTTAATTTGCAGGAATATGGATGAGTCTGAAGATCACCATGTTGAGTGAAAAAAATAGATAAAAATTGCATATTTTCTCTCATATGTAGTATCTAGATTTAAACACACACACACACACACACACACACACACACACACACACACACACACACACACACGACAAGAAAGAAGAAAGGACTATGTGAGGGAGGAAATGGAACCAGGAGGAGACAGGAACAAAGCACAGTGATGTATTTATGGAAATGTTATAGTAGAATCAGTTAGCTTGTATGCTAACTTAAAAATTAGTTTAAGTATCAACAGTAATTAATACAAGATCTTCATGGTTGGATATTTATTGATGTTTATTGATTTGTAGACACACCTGGAGGACATTATACTAAGGAAAGTCAGGCAGCTACAGAAGAGCTCGAACTGCAAATCCCACAAAGTGATGCACCGAGCTAACCAAACTTGGAAAACCATAGGGGAGGACAGGCTTGCCTGGGAACGGGGCAAGCAGAAGTGGGTCAGAAGTCCCCACCATGTAAGATGAAAAAGGCCAACAATATAAAAAAATCTAAAAAATCCCCCAAACCCAACCAACCAACCAACCAAAACCCAAGAGCTGATTTCATGTTATGTGGGTTTTATCATAATAAAAATAAGTATTATTAAAGTATGCACACATAACATAAAATTTACTATCTTAATTTTTTTCAAAGTCATTTGGAGGAAACATGTTACAAGGCATTGACAATCAAGGAACAAGTGTGGGCCTCTCAGGGAACACTGAGCCTGGGGCTCAGCTCTCCTAGTAGAACCCACCAAGTACTGGGTTTGAGCCTCAGCATCACCTAGGGCCTGGTGACACTCACCTGTAATCCCAGCACATCACAGGCAACAGGAGGAAGAGCAGAAGTTTAAGGTCATCTCACATCATGAGTTTGAAGCCTACCTAGAGTATTTCGGGGGAGGGATCATTTTAAGTACACATTTAAGTATACATTTACATTGTATTCATGGGGCTTGGTTTTTTTTTTTTTTTTTTGCTTTTTTTTTTTTTTGGCTTTTTGAGATAGGTTTTCTCTGTGTAGCCTTGGCTGTCCTGGAATTTACTCTGTAGACTAGGGTGTCCTTGAACTCAGAGGGCCACCTGCCTCTGTCTCCCAAGTGCTGAAATTAAAGACGTGTGCCACCACCTGGCTGTTGTGGGGTGTTCACTAGCGAAGACTGCTTGGACATGGCTTTAAGTCAATAGAAAGCCAACTAACGAATAGTCAGCCAGCAACTTACACTGGGTCTTGGGGATCCCAGTGTAGCCTTGAGCCTTTCTCAGGGTGAGCTTTTAAGCACAAAAATATATCCTGAGTCGACATACTTCAGTTAACAAGAACAGTTAGCCATAAGTGGAATTACAAAAGCCAAAAAGCCAGGTTAGTACATTTAGGGACTTTCCCAGAACTATATGGACTTTGATGGATCAGGTCTTTATTTTCATTTTGGCAGGTGGTGGTGTCTACGTGCTGAGTTTTATACCCTGAATGGTATTTCCACCATGGAATCAGTTGTACTAAGGTCTGGAGGCCTACAAAGGCTGAGGCTCTGTTGCAGTAATAATTAAATGAAGTAGGTTTCTGTTACTGTTGTTGTTTGGGGAGTGCTAGGCTTGACCCCAGAGCCTTCCGGATGTTAAACATGCTCTACTACTGAAGTATTGCTACAGCTCCAAATTTTTGAAAATAGTTTTACCTTCATCTCATAAATGTATGTAGGCTGCACTACTAGTTGGTAGCAGAGTGAGACATTGAGCTCCATGTTTATTTAACTTGAAATTCTTTCTTTCTTTCTTTCTTTCTTTCTTTTAAATTACACTCATGATATTCATTAATTACACTCATGATATTAATCACATTTGTGGTATTCATAGATTATATTCACAGTATTCATTCAATTATATATATATATATATATTTTAATTTTAAATGCCGAATGTCATTTATTGAAGGGGGGAGGAGGTCTTAAATACAGGCTTACAGCACAATGGTAGGACCCCGGAGGGCAGAAGTTCGCTACTGATGTTTTATAATCTTGCTTCTAATCTTTAACTTGAAATTCTATTCTTACTTTCTACAGCCAGAAAAGCATCCTTTGGGTAATGTGTCTGAGCAGGCGGCAAAAGATTTGCCAACCAGCCAGGCAGTGGCGGTGGTGCATGCCTTTAATCCCAGCACTTGGGAGGCAGAGCCAGGTGAATCTCTGTAAGTTCAAGGCCCAGCCTGGTCTACATACAGAGTGAGTTCTAGGTCAGACTCCAAAGCTACACAGAGAAGCCATGTCTCGAAGGAAAAAAAAAAGATTTGCTAACCTTCTGATAAGAGATATTATTTTAGAATAAAAAGGGTCACTGGGGACAGATGGTTGTTTCCATAGTGATGCTGCGATTGGGGTTTGGTTTTTCTGAGCCAATTGTTTGTTTATCTCGCATTATTCTAATTGTACCTAGTCTGCACACCATGTACTTTGTTATTTAAATAAAATCAACCTGTTTTGTGATGTAATTTTATATTTTCCATTATACCTTCAATGGAGAACCAGCAATAGTACAGCTGGCCATAATGTAGGCCAACAGTAAGGAATCTACACTCTGACTATATACTACTACTACTACTACTTCTTCTTCTTCTTCTTCTTCTTCTTCTTCTTCTTCTTCTTCTTCTTCTTCTTCTTCCTCCTCCTCCTCCTCCTCCTCCTCCTCCTCCTCCTCTTTCTCCATCTCCTTCTTCTCCTTTTTCTCCTCCTCCTCCTTCTTCCTCCTCCTCCTCCTCCTCTTCCTCCTTCTTCTTTTTAAAGATAAGAATGTATTACAGGCAGCTGTTTTGGGGAGGAAGCCACTGTAGACATTTACAGTACAGGATCTTTCTCTGATAAGATATTTGGGGCCTGAGGAGATGGCTCCGTTGTTTTTTTTTTTTTGTTTTTTTTTTTCCAGAGGACCTGAGTTTGGTTTCCAGCTTCCATGTCTTCGGCTCTCCACCACCTGTAACTCCAACTCCAGAGGATCCACCTCCCTCTCCTAGTCTGCACAAGCACCTGTACTCATGAGCACATCCCATAAACTTACTGCCCAGAGCTAGACCTTGAATCCCAGCACTTGGGAGGCAGAGGCAGGTGGATCTTTGTGAGTTCGAGGCTAAACTGGTCTACAAAGTGAGTTCCAGGACAGCCAGGGATACACAGAGAAACCCTGTTTTGAAAAATCTACCAACCAACCAACCAACCAACCAACCAACCAACCAACCAACCAACCAGAGAAAACCATACATATATACACATAAGAAATGGGAGGTGGGCAGTTCTTAGGAACAAAGTCAGTCTTTTTTGGAGGCATTTGTATTTCCTGGCATAATATTCTTCTTCCCATTTGTCAGCTGAGTTTTATGTCTGCTTGGCTTTGCTGATTCCAAGTGACAGATTTTGATCTCAATTCTTTTGGCCAGCTGAGCTGGTTTTTCAATTCCAGAATTGGCCTACCTAATTTCTTTTTCCTTTCCTTTCCTTTCCTTTCCTTTCCTTTCCTTTCCTTTCCTT
>CABHPP010148528.1:0-12389 GCA_902168425.1 Peromyscus attwateri
CCCATTCCCCGCTTTCACTCATTCCTACTGCTCTCATATTTCTGACTCTAGAAACATTAATGCGGGAACAGCTTCTCCTCTGTCCTAAATAAAAACAAAAACGAAAAACAAAACAACCCCCTCCCCCACAGTATTTTTCCGTCTAACCCCACCTCAGAGCTTAGATTGCAGGGGATCTGGGAGATTGCTTGGTCCATTCATTTATGGATGAAAAACTGAGATAGGCTCCAAAAAGAAAAATTATTTGACTAAAGTTTCCCGGAATTAGGGAGCTGGACTGTCATCTGTGTGATGGCCTGGTGTCGATTTTGAATTCTAAATCTACGATTGATGGCTTTTCCTCCAAAGTAGATAATGTATGGAAAGGGGATTTTGTTTGTTTTCTTTTGGTATCAGGGTCTTACTATGTATGTATCCTTGGCTAGCCCCCAGTGCAGCCTACCCAGCGCTGATGTTACAAGGATTTGACACCAGAGACAACAAACTTTTGAAACAAAACAGAACTTTTGAAACACCATCTTCGGGCACATGTGTCATTTGTCAATGTTTTTGTGTGTACAGTATTTTTTTTTTCCTGCTGAAGATTGAGTCCAGGTTTTTGGCATGTGCTAGGTAAAGAGTATATCATTGAATCATTGCGCTAAATACCCAGCCCCAGAGTGCTTCTGGTACTGCCACACTTTCCTCTACAGACTCACAGAGAAGGCAAATACCTAATGGTAAGAGTCAGTAAGACAGGATTGTGGCTAGGAATCTGGGGGTGGCTTCATACATCGTCCCCTTGCAACTTCCAACCATGATGGAAGATAGAAGCGAAAAATCTCAATGATAAAGAGTTTTCTGATAGTGTCTAAATTTCCTTCCACAGATAACAATTGGCAAAGACAAATATTTTGCAGTTTTCTCAAACCACTAGAGAATTGCGATGCCGACATTATATTTAATCCAGGTAGCTTTTGCAGATATCAAACTGAAGAATAAATTTCAAAACTAAGGAATGGATTGTGAATATTTCTTTTCTCCTTTTCTAAGCAATCCTCCTAGAATTTTTTGCATCTTGGAAGTGAATAATGATTTTTTTTAATGTGATTGTTATTAGTGATGTTTAAAGTCCGTTTATGGGAGTGACTGTAGAAATGTAATTTGTGAAAAGGTCCCAGTGAGACAGTCCATGTGAAACTCATGTTTTCAAGAAAGCATGTGTTGGCAATTGACAGATTTAGTAGTTCACAAGGGCCTTTTATTTTCTGATACAATGTAAGAAGATTCCTATGTAAATAATTCTCAACCCTTATACCCCAAACTGACTGTGAAATGACCAGTTCTGTCTCATCTTCTAGACTGCCATGCTTAAAGGTATGGACCACCACAGTACACACATATATGTTTTAATTTTTTTAGGTTATTTTATTTTATGTGCTTTGCTCACATGTATGTCTGTCCACCATGTTTGTGAGTGGTGCCTGTGGAGGCCAGAAGAGGCTGTCTGGTTCCTGGAACTGCAGTTATTGAGTATTGTGAACTGCCACGTGGGTGTTGGGAATCGAACCTGGATCCTCTACAAGAACAACCAATGCTCCTAACTTCTGAACCATCTCCATCCCTAGACACATTATTTTTTTTATTTCAGAGTAATCTGAGATTTGCATTTTAAAACATTGCACAGATAGTCCTGAGTCTAATCAATGTATTCCTCACCCCGTTCTCTCCATTGTCAATGTCTTACATTGCCAAGGTATTCTTGTTACAACTAGGGAGCTAACAATGATACATTATTAACCTAATGCCATACTTATTTGTATTTCAGTAATTGCCTACCAATGTCATTGGCATTCCAAGTATTGAGCAAGGCTTTTTTTTTTTAATATATTCTCTTAAAGCTCTTCTTCAAATAGTAGCAAACTCCAAATGAAAAAGCCCTAAAAACTAATCACTTTCCTGCAACTAAAAATCTCAATTTCTACACAGGAGCTATATTACATTAACCTCAAATTGCTGACTATCTGCCAAGATCCATTTCCCTTCCGCAGCCCTCCAATGAAGCTACCACCTGTTATTCTGGAAATGCACATTAAAAGGTGAAAGTACAATGAATAACCATCTCCTTTGATTCTAAATTTGCTTTCTTAACTCTGAATTTCACAGGCAATTACATATTCACTAAACTGATCCAACTAGGTGTTCTTAGGAATATTTATGGGGTCCTTCTGATTCCAACCACATACAGTAGCTTGAACAGCTCTAAATTAAGTATATAAAGAGAGCTGATTCATTCAGTTGCTTTTTCTAGCAGGCTTCTTGTACTCAGAAAATCATATTCTACAGTCTGGAAATGAATTAATACTTAACAATGGAAGTAAGATTAGAACGTTGTTGGTATAAATTTTATTTGTGTAACAACCAGCCCCGGGCCCAATCTTATCCCAGTAGGAGTGAATATGAGACAAAAGAGCACCCTTTTCTATTTAATGCCAAAGAATCATAGCAGAGTCCTCCAAGGTGTTTTCAAATTAAAAAAAAAAAAAAAAGGAGAAGTTTTTTTTAAAATAACATCTTACATGTGATATACATAGAGAATCACTGAATAAATATTTGAAATGCAAAATGTAAATACTTTTAAAAAGTACAGTAATAGAGTTCTTACATCTCAGTTTCTGGTCCACAAAGACTCACAGCATGTGTCCGGGAAGGGTGATGAGTAAGAAAGTATCTTCAATTTGGCTAGAGTACTGGTCTTTAAAAAACAAGTTCCAAAATGCTTTACCACCACAAATCCAAACTTCCTACCTGGATTTTGGAAACTTCCAGGTTCTCTGAGTATATGTCACCCCATACTTACATGACCCCAGTCTCCTTGCTGCATCCTGATGGACTTAGCAAGAACAGTGTACAGCTGTTACAGTCATACTTTTGTCTAGACATCCTCCTGCCTCGCTTTGTAAAGTTCCCCATTGAAATGGCACTTCATTGATCAGGTCCCTTCTCAAACTGTCAACATTTCATTTCTGTGCCACATTTTTCTTCAAGGCCCCTGTCATTAAAGATTTTTTCCATTACCAAATCTTTTCTTTTGAAACAGGGTCATATATAGCTTAAGCTGGTCTTGAGCTATAGAGCCAAGGCTAGTCTTAAAGCTCCTGATGCTTTTGCCTCCATCTCCTAAGAGCTGGGATTACAGGCGTGTGCTATTGTGCCCGTCTTTCTTTTACCAAACTTTTAGGTTTCTTTAAGCCTTTTCACTACTTGTCCTTACCTTGGGTCTCTGTGTTCATTCCTACAGAGTCCAATTATACTAAGAAAACCGCTGAATTGATTTACAGAGAATCTCATCCTTAGATTTGGCTATCTCTATATCTGATCAATTCTTCATTTTCTATCATCTCCCATGGAGTCTGCTCATCCTACCGTACCTTCATCAGGAATTCTGTTAAGTGAACATAGCAAGATTTCTTTCCAATTCCAATGTCATCTCAGAGATTTTTCTCTTCATGGCTATGCTGGTTAGTTTTCATCATCTTGACACAAACTAGAGTCACTTGGGAAAAGAGGATACTTAATTGAGAAGATGTCTGCATCATATAGCCTGTTGGCAAATCTGCAGGGGGTATTTTCTAGATTAATGATTGATGTGGGAGGGCCTAGCCAACTGTGGCTGGGGCCACCCCTGGGCAGGTGGTCCTGGGTACTATAAGAAAGCAGGTTGCACAAGCAATAAAGAGCAAGCTAGTAAGCAGCATTTTCCCATTGTCTCTATTTAGTTCCTGCCTCTAGGTTCCTGCCTTGAGTTCCTGCCTTGGTTTCCCTCAATAGACTGTGACCTGGGATCTGTAAGCCCAATAAACCCTTTCCTCTCTGAGTTGCTTTTGGTAATGGTCTTTATTAGAGGAAGCTAACTAGGACAGCAGTCCTCTACCCCCAACATCTCAACCTTTTCCTTGGTACTAAATCTTCATTTTTTTTCCTTCCATATTTGAAATTGATGTAGGTCCTTTCTCCCTTACTGAACTACTTTCTGAATGGAAATATATCAGCTTCTGTTTTCTTTCATGTTACCTACTGCATTTTATATGTATTTTGAACATAATGACCACGTATTTCTATCCTGTCTTCTCCTCCCCACAGTGTAAACACCGAGAATAGAGACTGCTGCATCTTCAGTGCCTAGTGCTTGACATGCAATAAGTGTTCAAAAACTACCTGTTGAATCAATGGTTTCCTTTTCAGAAATAAACTTCATACAAGTTATGGGTCATTTATAAAGCCAGCACTGGGAAAATGAAGATAGGCACATCTCTGGGGACTCACTGCCAGACAACTTAGCCTAATCAGTAAGCCCCAGATCCCTATGAGAAAACTTGCCTTAAAAAACAAATAGGATGATTCCTGAGGAACAACACTTAAGGTCGTTCTCTGACCTCTACCCATATGTGTACATACAATCACACACTTGTACCTGCACAACACACACACACACACACACACACACACACACACACACACACACTACAAGCAGCTACCTTGTTAACTACTTTGAATTCGCCCTCACTCTTCTTCCCACATTACTTTCTCTTCTCTTTCACTGTTAACCTGGATATGCACAATGAGCAGTGACTATAACATAGCCTCAGTGCTATGCTGTCTTGAAATATCTTCCACCAAACTAGTCCACTGCTTTTGAACCAAGACTCACTCTTCTTTGCATGGGCAAAATGTAGCCCAGATCCTTTGCCAGGCTGTAACATGAATGGTCTCTAGTCTAATTTCCAATGGGTTTTGTGTTGCCTTTTGAAAACCCATGAGCTGAGCCTACCATTGTCCTCATTTTTCTCAGAATTCTGTGCTAGTTGTTTTTATTCTTTTGGCTCTTTGGTGGCCTGCCACCAGCTCCCCAATAATCACACATGGAGACCTAATTGTTACTTATAAATGCCTGGCATTAGCTTGACTTGTTTCTTGCCAGCTTTCCTTAACTTGAATTATCCCGTCTGCTTTTTGCCTCTGGGCTTTTACCTTTCTCTATTTCTGTTTATCTTACTTTCACTTTTACTCCGTGGCTGGCTGGCTGGCCCCTAGCGTCCTCCTCCTTCTCTTGTTCCTCCTATTTATTCTCTGTGCCTGCCAGCCCTGCCCATCCTTCCTCTTGCCTCAATATTGACCATTCAGCTCTTTATTAGACCATCAGGTGTTTTAGACAGGCACAGTAACACAGCTTCATAGAGTTAAACAAATGCAACATAAAAGAATGCAACTGTTGCTAGAGAGCTTCTCTCCAGCTCCCAAGTCCCGCCAGTCTCCAGCTACAAAGTCCCGCCAGTCCCGGAGCGCACTTACAAAATAAACACACAGACTCTTATATTATTTAAACTGCTTGGCCATTAGCTCAGGCCTATCATTGTCTAGCTCTTACTCTTATATTTAGCCCATTTCTATTAATCTCTACTTTGCCACGTGGTTCGTGGCTTACCGGTACCTTACATCTTGCTTGTCCTGGTAGCAGCTCCAGGCAGTCTCTCCCTCCACCTTCCTGTTCCCTCAATTCTCCTCTCTGTTAGTCCCGCCTATACTTCCTGTCTGGCTATCGGCCAATCAGTGCTTTATTTATTAACATATTTGTCATACAGAACATCCCACAGCATGCAACACATCTTTGCATCATTAAACAAATGTTCCACAGCATATACAAATGTAACACATCTTAAAATAATATTCTACAACAATTCTGTTCTTCTGAATTCTTACTAGAATGGCACATCAATCTCCGCTTATAGCATTGTATGGTCTCTGGTGCCCAGAGCTCTAAACTCTTCTAAATGCCTCCTACACACCAGTTCTAAAAGCCTAAGAACCACATGGTCACAACACTCCTATTCCTCCTTCCAATATTTCCATATTAGTTACTTTCCTCATTGGTTTGACAAAAGCTATTTAATGAAGGCAATCCTTGTTTGGGCTCATGGTTTGAAAGGATACAGCCCATCATAGTAGTGGCAGGAGCAATAAGTGGCTGATCACATTGCACCTGTGGTTAGGAAGTAGCTAGAGATGAGTGTGGGTGTTCAACTAGCTTTCTCTTTTCTATTTACTCCCAGATTACAGTCTGTGGAATTGGTACTGTTAATCCCATCGTGCAAGAATAAAAACCACTATCACAATTTTGGAGCCAAATTTGAAGCAAGTTATTTAATTAAATACTGGCCAGGATGATGGACTCTGGCCAGGTCCATTTCAGGATTCTCCCCAAATGGTGATGAGTCACATTTTGCCGAGGCTTATAAAGGCAAACTCATAAGACTACTGTGTTTCCCACCAGATCCAATCAGGGCCAAGCATACATCCTGATGTACTTCCTGCCTGTGTTCCTCCTGCCTACATGTAATCAAGCACATCCAGTGCAGTTGGGTCAAATAAACTTGTTTAGGGGAGGGAAAACATGTGGCTTATTATCTTATATATATATATATATATATATATATATATACATATAGGTAACTATACATATATATCAGCATTTGAGGAAGTATCTGTCCTTGAGCAGGGGTCTTACAAGTTAGAGGCATTTTTGTTCTATGGATCTCCTAGGCACAGTACTTAAAACTTAAAAAAATAACTTTGGCTCTCACAGTACTACCCAATTTGGGTAAACCTCTCTAGAAATGACCTCATAAACATACTTAGAGGCTTGTCTCCAGAGTGATTATAAATCCTGTCACACTGACGATCAAGATTAACTACTGTGGTGAACATTGCCACATTGGAGCACAGTTGCCTTTGTGACATTCAAAATGCTTGTTCTGAAAAACAGCAACACAAGCATCAAAACAATACAGAGGTATGCAAGCTACCGTGATGGAGCTGTCAGCAATCCCTCACAGAGGGAATGGAGGAGGCCCTTCTGCCTTTCCTCCCTGCTTGCTCTCTCCTGTCTTCCACTACCGGTGGCCTGTGGGATGGGTTGCTAGAGACTTTAGGAGGTATGCTGATGGCAGACAGAATCTTAGGGAGTCAGTCTCCCTCAGTCCTCACTCCTGCTGGGATGGGAACTTTCGGTGATGTGGCTACTTCTGGGTCATCAATGCTGCTGTAAGTAACCTTTCATTCACACTTCTGGAAGCAACCCCAACAAGCTCATTGGTTCACTAAGTGGTGTGGTGGTTTGAATAAGAAAGGACCCCAGAGGCTCATCTATTTGAATGCTTAGTTGCCAGGGAGTGGAACTCTTTGATGGGATTAGAAGGATTAAGCTGTGTGGCCTTGTTGGAGGAAGTGTGTCACTGGGGGTGAGCTTTGAGGTTTTAAAAGTCCAGGCCAGATCTAGTCTCCGTTCCTCTGTCTGCAGATCAGGACTCAGGACGTGGTTCTCAACTCCTTCTCTAGCACCGTGCCTGCCATGCCTGCTGCCAGGCTCCCCATCGTGATGGTAATGGACTAAACCTCTGAAACTGTAAGCCAGCCCCAATTAAATGCTTTCCTTTATAAGAGTTGCCGTGGTCATGGCGTCTCTTCACAGAAATAGAACAGTGACTAAGACAGCCGGACTTCAGTGGAATCATTCTTTAGGTCTGCCTGTGTCCTATCCCTGGCGAATAAATGACTCTGCATATCTTCCCAGGAAAACACATTGTATATGACTCCTTTTCTCTCGGGATGCCAGAGTGAATTGTATTATTATCTCCAACTATACATTTATTTCTTCCCTACGTGAAGCTCAAGCATCCTTACCTACATGCAGTGTGACCCTCTCCTGAGAGTACTATCATTCTTTCCTGCCTGCACTGCCTTTGGATTTGTTCATATGACTTACTGTTGACACTGAGTTAAGAATGGGACAAATGTGCTCTCTAGACCCAGTGCTGGAAAGAGAAGTGGAGCAAGCCACAGTCAAGCCATGGTACGACTGCCAATTGCAGTGAGAAAAGGAAAGAAATGAGCGTTATTAGCTACTGGGATGTGTGTCTTCATACTCAATATACAAATTCTAATATTTCCGCACTACTCATCCCCTTATTCTTTATTTTTCTTCACAGACATGCATGTCTACATATTTATTATCTGTTTTATGCCCTGGAACATAACCTTCATGAAATAAGGATTTTTGTCTATTTTGTTCACTATTGTGTCCCCTGTCCTTAGAGCAAAGCATGACAAACAGCTATCACTCAGTGTATATTTACTGAAAGTGATTAACTGTGAGAATGTTATTCTAAGCATCCATCTGAAATTAGATTGGCTTCTTTTTTTTTTTTTTTTTTTTTCAGCACTGGGGACTGAATCCAGGACTCAAGTGTGCAAGGCATGCATTCTACTAAATGAGTTATATCATTCGTCCAAAGTTTCCTGTGGCGTTTAATGAGCATCATGGTGTGCTGGCTAGTTTAATGAGCATCATGGTGTGCTGGCTAGTTTTATGTCAACTCAACACCAAGCTGGGGTCGCTGTAGAGGAGGGATCCTCAGTTGAGAAAATGCCTTAATAAGATCAGGCTATAGGTAGACCTGTAGGCTATTTTCATAATTAGTGATTGATGTGGGAGGGCCCAGCTCATTGTAGGTGGGGCCACCCCTGGGCTGATGTTCCTAGGTTCTATAAGAGAGCAGGCTAAGCAAGCCATGGGGAGCAGGCCATAACAGCACGCTTCTGTGGCCTCTGTATCAGTTCCTGCCCTGCTTGAGTTCCTGTCCTGACTTCCTTCCGTGATGGTCTACAATATGGAAGTAAGTGTAAGCCAAATAAACCTTTTCCTCCCTATCATGCTTTTCGGTCATGATGTTTCATCACAGTAATAGAAACCCTAACTAAGCTACAGGAATAGATGGAAAGTATTGATATTAAAAATCTCCAGTTCTTCACACATGAGACTAATTAATTATAATTTTATAGTGGAGAAACCTGGCAGACACCGTTAACCAAGTGGACAAAGTCAATAAGGCTAATAATGGAACAAACAGTCATGAGTCTCTTGATACGATGCACTGAGGACACACACTGCTTCTTGTATTACTGTCAGAAATGTATGCCCTGAACCCAGCAATGAGAAAGACCAAATGAGGAGCAAGATGCAAGAAGATGGTCTGAAGATGATGGAAGACAAAGACAAAAAAGATTGCAGACCAAAAGGGGGCATAGAAACCAAATGCAAGATGTAATAAGACCTAGATCAAGTTTTAAGTTTTCTCCTGTAAGAAGCATCCATTGAAAAAAATTAAGATGAAATACATAAATGAAATAGTACAACTGCGGCAATGTTGATTTCATTATTTTGGTAATTGTGGAATATATTCAGATGTATATCTTTAAACAAAGATGGACACAATAATGGCAAAATGCAATATAATATATAACATATATATATATATATATATGAGAGTAAAAGGGGTTGATGGTCAAGGAAATGTGATAAATGTCAATATTGAGGAATCAAGAGATATGGGTAAAAATAAAAATACATAGTAACTTTTATCATATATGCCAATCTCATGTCTTAAAAGGGGGAACTGGAAAGACGGCTCAGTGGTGAAAAGCAATTGTTGCTCTTGTAGACAACCCAGGTTTGGTTCTTAGCACCCACATAGTTGTTCACAATCTTCTGTAACTCAAGTTCTGGGAGGTCTGATGCCCTCTTCTGGCCTCTGTGGGCATTACACTCATATGGTCCACATATGTATATGCAGGTAATACACATAAAATAAACCTAAAAAAATTTCAAGAAAAGAAGGAAACAAAAACTCCTCATCAATAAATATTCTAAGCCAGGCTGTGGTGGCGCATGTCTTTAATCTCAGCACTTGGGAGGCAGAGGCAGGTGGATCTCTGCTGGAGGATGTCTTTTTGAACACTGTGAATTGTGGTGGTATTGTATTCCCCAAAATATTGTGTACCTTAATAAACTTATCTGGGGTCAGAGACAGAACAGCCACAATATTAAACAGAGGTTAGGCAGTGGTAGCACACGCCTTTAATCCTAGCATTCCAGAGACAGAAATCCCTCTGGATCTCTGAGAGTTCAAGGCCACATTGGAAACAGCCAAGCATGGTGACACACGCCTTTAATCCCAGGGAGTGGTGGTAGAAAGCAGAAAGGTATATAAGGCATGAGGACCAGAAACTAGAAGCATTTTGGCCTGGTTAAGCATTTTGACCTGGTTAAGCATTTGGCCTGGAGAAGCATTTGGGCTGGTTAAGCATTCAGGCTTCTAGCAGCAGTTCAGCTGAGAGTCATTCGGATATGAGGACATAGAGGCTTCCAGTCTGAGGAAGTAAGACCAGCTGAGGATCCAGTGAGGTGAGATAGCTGTGGCTTGTTTTATTTCTCTGACCTTCTAGCATTTACCCCAATACCTGGCTCAGGTTTGATTTTATTAATAAGACTCTTTAAGATTCATGCTACAGTGAATATATGTTGTTCCCATTGGTTAATAAATAAGCTGCTTTGGCCTATGGCAAGGCAGCTTAGAGGCAGGTGGGAAATCCAAGAAGATAGACAGGAAAGAGAAAGGCGGAGTCTGGAGAGACGCCAACCTGCCGCCCAAGGAGAAACATGCCAATAGACCAGTAAAGCCATAGAACACATGGCGGTACATAGATAAATAGTTATGGGTTGAGTTAAGTTATAAGAGCTAGCTAGCAAGAAGCCTGCCATAGTCCATACAGTTTGTAAATAATATTAAGCCTATGAGTGATTATTTTATAAGTGCCTGCAGGACCATGGGCTGGGCAGGACTGGAGAAAACTTTCAGACTACAGATCTCAATGAATTTGAGGCCAGCCTAGTGGTCTACATAGTGAGTTCCAGGACAGCCAGGACTGTTACACAGAGAAACTCTGTCTCGAGGGGAAAAAAAAAAAACCATACACTGTATCTATGTGAGATCCAGTCTAAAACAACTTGATATTTTAGCTTGTGACAAGAAATTTACAGTTGCTTTTCTGATTTTGAAAAGTCGCTGTCAAGATTCTTATGGTACAGAATGAGAAATACTTCTTAGTTCATTTACTATTATCATTCAAATTGACTGACTTTGCTTTTCATGGAGTCTTCAAAGGAATTTTCCTTTGAGAAGCTGATGTGTTTGGAAACTCCATTGAATGCTACTAGTACTCTCAGAGGCTTAACAAAATTTTTGAATTACTATAACCATTAATAAAATCCATTTTTTTTTCCATTTTGGAGTTTTGAGACAGTCTCTCTACTACTAGTACAAATAGTAAGGAGCCCTGGTTCCTTGAATTTGCCATGTGGACCAAATTAGCCTTGACCTCACAGAGATCCACCAGTTGTCTGTTTCCTCAGTGCTGGGATTAAAGGTGTGCACCGCCACACCTGGCCCATTTATTTTTCAATCTATTCTCTTGGTATATGTGACATTTTAAAACTAAACAATTTGTTGATTTTATTTTTTTTTTAATTTTTGTGAGGACAACAAGGCTTTTGTAGCCCAAGCTGGCCTTAAACTCACTATGTAGTCCAGGCTAGCATCAAATTCATCATCCTCCTGCATTAGACTTCAGTACTAGAATTATACTGAGCTACCACATCCAGCGTTGGGCACTTTCTTATAGGAATTTTAAGACCTTTGTTCCTGTCAATGTAATTGTTTTCCTTCACATTTTTCAGTGGAATGACCATGATGTGTCAAAGAGATATCTATCTATCTATCTATCTATCTATCTATCTATCTATCTATCTAATCTATTTCATAATTTCATATCCTTCTTGAGATTTTTCTGAGCTTCTTGGATCTGTGGCTAGCTTTATAAAACTATCAGCTCGTATCTTTTTAAATATGTGTCTTTGTTTCCTTTTCTCCTGAGACTTCAATTACACATCTATTAGTATGCTAGACTATTGACTATCTCACACAGCTTTTAAATGCTCTGTTTTCTGTTCTACTCCCTTTTCACGTTGTCTTTCAAATTTATTGCTGTAGTTTAAAATCACTAATCATTTCCACAGCGGTGTCAGTCTGCTGATGAATATACTAAAGAAATTCCTGGCCAAGGGAACTAGCTCAGGAGATAATGAGTCTTCTGGTCTTAGACAGACAGACAGACAGACAGACAGACACACACACACACACACACACACACACACAAACACACAGTAAAAATGTAAAATGTTAAAGGAATTATTCATCTCTGTTGTATCTTTACTTCTGAAAAAAAATTTTGTAGCTCCTACTTCTACTGAAATCTCTTATTACTTGTGTGTGTTATCCACTTTTTTCTGCCAGATTCTTTTACATATTAGTCATAGTTATTTTAAGGTCCTCAATAAGTTTCCCTCAGAGAAGGAGAACCAACAGGGTGTGTGTGTGTGTGTGTGTGTGTGTGTGTGTGTGTGTGTGTGTGTGTATATATATATATATATATATATATATATATATATATATATA